>CABHPQ010173333.1:18713-45235 GCA_902168405.1 Peromyscus aztecus
CTTCCTTCCTTCCTTCCTTCCTTTCTTTTTTTTTTTTTTTGGTTTTTTTGAGACAGGGTTTCTCTGTATAGTTTTGGCGTCTGTCCTGGATCTCATTCTGTAGACCAGGCTGGCCTCAAACTCACAGAGATCCACCTGGCTCTGCCAGTGCTGGGATTAAAGGCGTGCACTACTGCTGCACAGCACCTGTGGCTATTTTATCAGTAGACATGGAACTCCCTGCATTGTCTGTCAAGTTCAAGTCTTATCCAGCTCTTATTTCACAAGGAGGTACTTGAACCAGGACTTCAGTGCTGTGGACCAGCAAGTACTATCAACATACATTAGAGTTCAGCATCTGTTGCTGAAACATATAAGACATATCTTTATAACCTCACTTGGAATTTCTTCTCAGACACTTGGATAATTTCCAGGCCATGATAAGACTACCATTCATCTGATTTCAGTGGTCAGCTCTGGGTAACACTGAGTTTGAAGGCATTAACTCACAGTAGTTTAGAGTCTCTAAAAGGTTATACTTCCCTAACATATTTACCCAAGGCCGAGTTATATTCTTTTCATTTTGGAAGACCTTTACAGAAAGCAGTATATATATCCACTCATAGTTTCTTGTAAAATCAACAGAAGTATTTTGAACCCAAATGACATATCCACTCAAAGTGAGTGCCTGTGACCTGTAAATCCAGTGTTCTGCCTTAGTTCTCAGACATTCTGACATCTCAGAAGCCATTAACATGCTGAAATCTCTGTGACACCCATAATGCCATTCTGTTCATTTCTTTCTTCTTTTAGGGAGTGTGAGGACTCAATAGGATCTCACTTTATAATTTAGGCTGCTCTTTTCTGAATGGAAACAAAGGAACAATGGATCTGTGAATCAGACTTTTCTTTGGGCCTCTGGATCCCAAATAATGACACATATTAATTATGAAAGCTCAGCCTATAGCTTAGGCTTGTTCCTAAATAGCTCAATTAACTCATATTTTTAAATCTACATTCTACTATGTGGCTTTTACTTTTCTTTCATTCTGTACCTCCATCTTGTTCTGGGTCTCACTGGCATCTCTGTGGCATAATCTGTAAGCCTACATTCCTCATCCTCTTCCTGTATCTCCTGGGAAATCCCCACCTATCTCTCCTACATAGCTATTGGCTATTCAGCTCTTTATTAAACCAATCACAGTGACTCCTTACTAAACTCTTTATTAAACCAATCTTCACACAGTGTAAATAAATGTTCCACAACAGATTTAGGGGAGGAGGGAGGGGGAGGGGAAGGACTTTAAGGAGTGGAGGCTGAGGTCAGGTTGTATTGTATGAGAGAAGAATAAATAAAAAGACAAACATTCAGGCCAGCCAGGGACTTATTATATAGCCTAGGCTGAACTCAAATTCATGGTTATCCTCCTGCCTCCAGCCTTCTAGGTGCTGGGGTTACAGCTGTGGGACCCTGGATTGGCTTCCATCCTTTTTTCCCCTAATACATAATTTTTCTGTGGGTTTGGGGTCCCTGATCATACTATTCTCCCCTTACCCACTTTGTATTCCTGTCTTCTTCTGTTTCCTTAACCTTTTATAAGTAGGCTACAACAGTCACTGTGCTAAGCCCAGTATCTAGCTCAGGGAAATCTCTGCTAGCTGAAGATCAGAGCATCCAGATCAAGACAAATTAGGACAGCAGCTGGGCTGTCTCTACCTCCTCCTGGGTCCATGCATCTCTCCACAGCAGAATCTAGCACCAGGGTGATGTTCTCTCTCTGTTTGTACTTGATGGAGATGGGAACAGAGATGGGACTCTCTTGTGCCTGCTTTTTTGTTTTTGTTTTGTATTGTGATGTGGGCGACAGGGAGTGTAGCTCAATGATTACACTTGATGAGGCACTGAGTTCTAGTTCAGCACTGCAAACAAACAGAAAACCAAGAACAGCAACAAGCAACATAATATAAAATCTAAAACCAAAACCAAAGTCAAACAAACAAAAGGTACAGTATGTACAAGGAGTATGAGAGCATATGCCTGTAATCTCAGAACTCTGGAGACTGAAGCAGGGAGAGGCGGGCTTGGGCTACATAGTGAGTTTTAGGCCAGCCTAGAATGCAACTCGAGACCTATTTCAAGAATCTGTAACAAGATCAACAAGAAATATATGCAGCTTTGTACATGCAAAAATACTTTTAAAATTTTATTTAGTATTTATTTATTTATTTATTTATTTATTTATTTATTTATTTATTTGTCATGGTGTCTGTGTATATTGTGCACGTTGTCTATGTACCGTGTGTGTATGTAGGTGAGTACATATCACAGCATACATGTGGATGTCAGAGAACAACTCTGGGTAGTTGGTTCTTTGCTTCCACCTTTCCTAGGGTTCCAGGGACTGACACAAAGTACTTTTTCAAGTGCTAGTGAACTAGGGGCCATTTAGACATTGGCCTTTGTGAAGTTACTACTAAAGTTTCTCTCTATGTGTGTAATTGGCATGTAGTGTTCAATCTGTATGTGGGGTCAAATCCTCTGTCAAATGTCCTTTCCCACCTTATAAACACTCCCTGTGGCTACAGACCCATCTCAGGTTCCCTTCTCATGTCATCCTGTGCTTTCTGTTGGGACATTGGACCTAAGGATGGATGCTGTTCCCAGGCTGTGGAAACTTTTTGAAGCCTTCGATGACTATGCTAATGTGTGTCCAAGAACAGTGCCCTGCACCTCACTGAGTAAAGCTGGCCCTGTTTCCTCTACCCCCCGCCCTCCACTCTGCCTTGTATGTCCCTTTTGTTTATGGCTCACCTTTGTGGCCAAACAACACAGCTGTCACCCTTGTGTCAGACGGACTTTCTCCAGGGCTCTGTCCACTTATTCAGGGGAGGTGATGTTCAGATGTGTCTGTGTGATGGGCTGTTCGCATGGCTGGCGCGGTAGCTTCCAGGCATCCTCCTCTGGCTTTGCCCCTGTCTGTGCTGTTTCCCTCCTCAGTCTCTGACCTGGGAAGCTGCTCTGTTTCAAAACTTGCAATGACTCTCAACTTCTAAAACACAGCTTTTTTGGGGGTGTAATTTGCTTGCCATAAAATGAACCAAGTTAGAGTATGTAATTCAGTGGTTTTAATCTATCCACAGATGTGCAGCCTTTAACGGTCCATTTTGGAGCACTTCTAACACCTCAGACAGAAACCCTGCACCATTTGCTGTGACTCCCTGTTCCCTTGAACCCCATTCCAGCCTCAGGAAAACCACTGACCTACATTCTGTCTCTAGAATTTCCTCTCTTGGAAACTTCATGTGGCTGTAATCACATGGCCTGTGCTCTTCTGTGGCCGGCTTTCAAATCTCAGTATAGTATCATCCAGGGTCAGCCACACTGTAGTGTATGTTAGTACTTAATTGCTTTTTGTTTTAAATTGCAGAATAACATTCTGATGTATGTATAAACTACACTTTGTCAGCTCTTCAGCTAATGGACACACAGATTATGTCCACATCGACTGTTATAAGCAATGCTGATTTGAACATTTGTATACAGATCTATGTGTAGACACATTTTCATTTCTCTCTAGAATGTGCCTACTGGTGTAACTACCTATTTACAGCTTTTTGTCTGGACTTTTTGCTATATCCCATGGCACTGGTGATACTGTGAGCCTTGATTGTTAATGTGCCTGGATCTTGAACCAGTGCCAGACACTTGGCATGTGCTGAATAAGAATTTACAGGAAAGGGGAATGTAAGGACTTCAGGCTTTCCGTGGTAGGGCTTCTCCTGAGGGGACGTAAAGAAACATCTCTTCACCCTAGGTAGAAGGGCACCAATAGAAAAAGGAAGAATTCTATTCAGTTTCAGCTTGGCGAACTAGTGAGCTTATCGGCGCTACTTACGGGTGCACGGGTGACTCAAACATGGCTGTAGCATGAGAGAGTTCCACCTCACTCATCTCTTACCCATTTCCAATCTCATGGGACACTTCCTGTGGGTCTCCTGAACTTCATGACCAACCTTCTCCCTCCATGTGGGGCTGTGAATAGACACAGTCTGTGAGGGTCTTCTGTGGGTCATCAAAGCTACTGATTCAGGATGGAGGTGCTCAGTCCAGAGGAAACCTCTGTGTGGCTCAGTGTTGTTGTTTTATTCTTTGGCTCTTTTGGGGGCCTGCCACCCAGCTCCCAAATAAATCACACACACAGATTTAGTCTTAATTATGATTGCTCATCCTTGGGCTTGATTGGCTTGTTTCTAGCCAGATTTTCTTAACTTTAAACTATCCCATCTACCATTTGCCTCTGGGTTTTCCTGTTCTCTTACTTCTGTAAATCTTACTCTTACTTCAGGGCTTGCTGTGTAGCTGGGTGGCTGGCCCCTGGAGTCCTCCTCTTTCTCTGGCTCCTTCTTCTTCCTCCAAGATTTCTCCTTCCATATCTTCTATCTGCCTGCCAGCCCCACCTATCCTTTCTCCTGCCTTGATATTGGCCATTCAGGTCTTTATTAGACCAACAGGTGTTTTAGACAGGCACAGTAACACAGCTTCACAGAGTTAAACAAATGCAACATAAACAAAAGTAACACCTTAAAATAATATTCTACAACAGCTCAGTCATGTCCTGAAGTTACTGTGGTCTGCACTATTCTAGTTTTATTTCTTTTGCTGTGACAGATGGGGTGGGAGAGTTCACTTTGCAATTCCAGGTTATAGTCCATCACTATGGGGAAGTCAAGGCAGGCACTGAAAACACCATGTCCACAGTCAGGAGCAGAGAGAGGATCCGTGCATGGATCCTTGGTTCTTTGCTTGTCTTTGTTTTGACTCAGTTGGTTTCCTCTTTATTACACAATCCAGGGACCAGCCCATAAGACAGTACCACCAACTTCATGCTGCATCGTCTCACCTCACTTAGTAATCTAGACAACCCCCGACGGACATGCCCACAGGGCAGCCTGATCTAGATAGTTCCTCATTGAGACTTCCCATGTGGGTCTCAGTTTAATAAAGTTGACAGTCAAAACTGTCAAGCACAGAGACTCCCAGTTCTCTCCTGAATATGACACTCAGAGTTCTCGAGTGTTATATCTTCTGTTATCACATGGAAAGCCTTTTCTACCTTCCCTGGCTTGGGTTGCTTAGTCATGCATTCCTCTGGAGCACTCAGCAGATAGAATCCTAACTGTTCTCTTAGGCCTCCAGGCTAAAGTGTCCTGAAGCATGGCACTAGACATGTGTGTTGTCAGGGCCTTACCCAAGGCCTGGTCCATTGAGCTAGTCTCAATGAATGTCCCTGAGGGGATGGTATTTGTTATTGCCTTTTTTATGACTTTTCCCCGACCCACCATGCCACCCAACCATGCCTACATTTTAAGAAAGCTGAGCATGGATTTGTTTTTCTTTTGTGTGGAACAGTCTCTGTCGCTGGAGCCTGTGCCATATGTGATAACTGTAATGTAGTGCCAAGTCTGCAACTGAGAGAAGTCGTCTCCAGAGTTCGACCCTCTGGCTGCTTTCAGTGGGTTCCCCAGGATCTCACATAAGCTCATGCCAAACAGTCTGCTTAGCTTTCTGTTGTTTTTGACATATGTAATTCACTTGGAGGCTGACTGAGCCCTGAGGAGAAGAAGCCTAGATCACAGAGGGATAAGGGGCCACTCTATAACATGAAATTCCATTGTTCTGTTTACACATGATCCCATAGATAGTAGACACAAATATTTCTGAACACGTCTGGGATTCCTTTTGCTTGAGACTGGAGATTGTAGGCCTTTTCTCCCTTCCCTTCCCTTCCCCCCCCCTTTCTTGTCTCATTATATACCCCTGGCTGTCCTAGAACTCACTATATAAACCAGGTTGGTCTTGAAGTCACAGAGATCTGCCACCCTCTCTGCCTCTGCCTCCTGTGAGCTGGGATTAAAGCCATTCACCACCATGCTTGGCTGCATAGCATAAAGAATAGATTGATGTTGTATTATTAAGACCAGTGGTGTGAGGTCAAAGAGGGTTAAAAAGTCTTAAAAATATGAGGAGTGGCCAGAATCATCTATGTCTCTTATTTCTTTACTAGGATTAAATGTTTTTAACCTTTTCTGTGCAGTCATTTAAAGGATTTCACAAGCTGGCTCTTGGATTGTGGCCTTCAACAGCAAACTATATATTTAATTGAGCAATATTTCCTATATACATTCATAGTTTCAAAGATTTTACTATTCTTGGCAAGACTACTTTCAGGATAGGGAAGGATAAATCCAGATATGACCAAGTTTTATTTAGTTCACATTACACACAATTGAATTGGCAGAAGATTAATGTGGGGGAAAATCCCCGGAAATCTGGGTGGAATTAATTAGCCCTGAAGAATGACAGTTACTTCATTCCTAACAATATGTTTGGGGTAATGTCAGTTTCTTAGAAAGCTCAAATGTAAAATTACAGTGCTAGCACCCACGTTTTTTATTTGAGTTGAAAACTGTAATGTTGAACTACAGTCTCTGTGCTGATCCAAGCAGATCTCTTAGCTGGTGATGATTTCTATGTTCTGACTTAGGACGTTTTGCTGAAGAGTTCTTCAGTTCTGTTCAGGAGGGCAGTGTCAGAGAAGCCGCTCTCCGATGAGCCCCTAGTGGATATCATGTTCACAAAGTGTGTTTTTCCTCATGCTGTTCTCGGGGATCACAACTATCCTTCCTCCTGCCTCAGTTTCCTTTAGCCTTGCTCAGACTCAGGATCACCAAGAGAAAGAAGCATGTCCCAGGTCAGAAGTCTAGGAAAGCCCAAGCCTCACGCACAGAGCCAACCTGAGACTGGGTTTTGTAAAAGGGAATCAACCACATTAATAAAGTAACCTAGAGACATGGAAGGTGCTGAGACGGTATGGAATAACATTTGCATGGCTTTTTGAGTGTCATGGAAGGGAAGAGTGAACAGAATGTAAGGGACAGATAACTTCATCTCTCCCCGATTCCCTGCTCTCCCATTATTAGGACATGGTGCTGGTGCACAGTGTGGAAGTGACTGGCCATAGGATGATCTGTTTGCCTAAGAAATAGTACTGACAGATGAGAGCAGGTCCTATGCCTCCACTTGCTCACCACCATAGGCCGTTGTGAAACCATCTAACAGCACTGCTTGATGGAGCTCTCTATCAGGTCTGATGACAGCCATGCATCTCAGGATGCTCTCCAACCAATAAACCTTAAAACAATTTAAAAAAGTATGTATGCTCATGTGTGCAGGTGCATGTGGTGGGTCAGTGTGTGCGCGTGTGCATGTGTGTGTGCAGGTGTGTGTATTCCGAGTATGTGTGGAAGTCAGAGGACAAATTTTGGAAATCATTTCTACGTCGTTCCCTTGTTGTTGTAGGGTCCCTCTTCTGTCTGCTGTAGTTTGTACTCCAGGCTTGCTGGCCGAGAACTTCGAGGTGATTCTTTGGTCTTTCCCTCCCACCTTGCTATGGGGGTGCCAGGATCACAGATGCTAGCCACCACATCTGGCTTCTTTTTATGTGGAATCTGCAATAAAATCAGGTCATCAAGCTCATGTGGGCAAGCTCCTTTACCTGCTGAGCAGTCTTGATGGCCCCTACATTAACCTTCTTTGAGCTAAGGTTACTACTGTCCTGGTACTTGCCAGGTAGGCTATGTTGATACCAGCAAGCTCCAGGAATCTTGTTTCCATCTCCCTAGCACTGGGATTATGAGCCTGTGATACCACATTTGGCCTTTTAAACGTGAGTTCTGAGTATCAAACTCAGGTCCTTATGCTTATAAAGCAAGCACTTTACCAAGTGAACAAACCCATCTCCAACCAACTATAGTTGCTGAATCCAGGGTGAATGAGGTCATGAATATGTCAGATATATTTTACAAGGGAGGAAGCCATCCCTTCTGTCTCTTTTTGGTGATGTTAAGATTTTCCTAGACAGAAGGCTACAGACTGTATGTGCGCTAGCAGTGGGTTCTTCAGTATCTCAATGCCCTGGAGAAGTCTGCCACTAATCAATAGGCACCTGTCTGTCTGTATGGTACCATTGGTGTCATAGGTGGCTTCATGGTATTGGTACTAGTTCTCCTGAATTCTGGGTCTGTAAGCCTATAGGTCATTTGCCATTGGCCTCTAGGAAGTGTTGGGGAGTGGGTATGTGAGGCTGTCCACCACCAGGTGTTTTGAGATGCACAGATTGATGACATCTTCTGATGTGTCTCATCTAGACTGTGTAAGCCTCGTGGGATCAAACTCTCATCTCCCTCTCCACAGTGAAGGGCTGAGGCTTGTCTTGAACCTCTGGGTACCTGTATGTCTGTTGGGAGTTAGTCTGTCTTTCTCAGCTTCCATAAATAGTCTGTTCCCTAATTGTGAATGATGGTCCCAGCATGTTTAAAACAGATGTAATTTTGTGAAGCAGAAGTTCCATAAAGAAAATTCTGAAAATTGACAGATTATGAATGGGCATTTGCAATACCACAGTAATATGAGACGAGGCAATGGAGATATGGTGGGCAAGTAGCATTTGTTAGACATTTTTACAATGCTACATGTTAGAATTTGGTAAAATTACATCACTGTATTAGTTACTTTTTCATTTGCTATGACAAATACCCAACAAAGGCAACTCGAGGAAGGAAGGGTTTATTTTGCCTCAGTTTGAGGCTACAGTCCATCATGTTGGACTTGTCATAGCAGCAGGAGTGTGACGTGGCTGGTTATACTGTGTCCACAGTCAAGAATCAGAAAGAGATGATGCTCAGTTTGCTTTTGCCCTTTTGATTCAGTCTAGGACCCAGTCCACAACAGCACCAGCTACATTCAGGGTGCATCTTCCCACCTCTGTTGAAGCTCTCTGGAAGCACTATCACAGTCTTATCCATAGGTGTGTCTCTTGGATAGTCCAAGCCCAATCAAGTGGATCATAATTAATCATACTTATTTTGCATATAAACTTTTATAGAATAAAAGCATTCATAGAATACGGTCTTGCGTCAATCAGTGATGAGGATACATTCTGAGAAACAACCCATAATACAGTACATGTATTCTGATGGTGTTGGTCAATGGCTTGAGGTGACCTCTTGATAGGATCAAGAAGCATGAAAAACAAGATTGTCTTAGTTAGTGTTCTATTGCTGTGAAGAGACACCATAGCATTTAATTAAGGGCATGCTTATAGTTTCAGAGGCCTAGTCCATCATTATCATGGCAGGGAGAATGGTGGTAGGCACGCAGGCAAGCGTGGCCCTGGAGAAGTAGCCAAGAGCTTTATATGCTGAGAGCTCTATATCTTGATCCACAGGCAACAGGGAGAAGGAAAGAGACAGAGACAGAGACACAGAGACAGACAGACAGCTACAGGCAGAGAGAGATACAGAGACAGATACAGGGAGACAGACACATGTATGGGGGGTGCTAGGCCTGGTATGGGCTTTTGAAACTTCAAAGCCTATGTCCAGTGACACACCTCCTCCAACAAGGCCATGTCTATTTCAATAAGGCCATACCTCTTAATCCATCCCAGTCTGGGGACTCAGCATGCAAATATGTGAACCTATGAGGCCACATTCCACACCTTGCTCTCATAGGCTTGTAGCCATATCATAAAGCAAAATGCACTTAGTCCAACTGGAAAAGTCCCCATAAGCTTTCAGTCTCAACACTATATAAATGCCCAAAGTGAAAGTCAAGATAATCTCTTAACTGCAACCCCCTGTAAAATTAAAATGAAAAAGATCACATACTTCCAACATACAATGGCACAAAATATACATTACTATTCCAAAAAGAAGGAAATGGGGCACAGTGAGGAAATACTGGACCAAAGCAAGACAGAAACTCAATGGGGAAAACTGCATATTCTGCATCTCCATGTCTGATGTCAAAGTACTCCTCAGCTCTCCTTTCAGCTTTGTGGACTGCAGCACACTTCTCTCTCTCTTGGGCTGGTTCCTTGGTTGGCCTGCAGCTTCCCTCTGCAGGCTTGATGTCTTCAAGTCTCCAGCACAATCCAGGTTTGACCTTCACAGCTTCAGGCAATTGCCTTTCTGGACCTCCGTGAAGGGATACCTGTAGATAGAACCGTCTTGTTAAATAAGAAACACAGAGCCAATGCAGAGATGAAAGCCCAAGAGGTCAGAGCTAAGAGCTAAAAACCTTACCCTTCACTGCTGCAGCTGTCCTCTTCAGCTAAGAGACCTACATCCTGTGTATCTGTCTTTATATAGACTTTCTGTTCTGCCTTCTCATTGGTTGTAAACCCAACCACACGACCTCCTCGTCACTGCCCATCTATACAGACCTCTAGGTCTTCTATGGTTGCTATTGAGATTAAAGACGTGTGTCTCCATGCTGGCTGTATCCTTGAACTCACAGAGATCCGCCTAGCTCTGCCTCCCAAGAGCTGGGATTAAAGGCATGCACCACCACCACCCAGCTTCTGCTATGGCTTGCTATTAGCTCTGACCCCCAGGCAACTTTATTTATTAACATACAAATAAAATCACATTTCAGTACAAATAAAATATCACCTAGATACCCCTGCCACAAGCCTGGCCACAGTGGCCTTCCTTAACTATGGAGTGAAATTCCACAATCTATTTCTTATGTCCTTCTTGACTTTAAATCCAGAACCACTTGGTTAAAGCTGTCTTGCTAGGGCTGAAACCTGGCCCCTTCCTTGGATTACATTTGCATCAGCTTTCTTTTGTTGATGGTTTCTT
Source organism: Peromyscus aztecus (assembly GCA_902168405.1). NCBI lineage: Eukaryota > Metazoa > Chordata > Mammalia > Rodentia > Cricetidae > Peromyscus > Peromyscus aztecus. The sequence goes on from CABHPQ010173333.1 coordinate 29,400, forward strand.
TCACTGCATAAGCTTTCCTTTAATTCCTTTTCACAGTTTGAAAGCTTAGCTGCATAGTGTCTTACCCCGAGGTTACTTTTCCCTTTATCCCATTTAGCATCAGGCTTTTCTTTTAATTTTTTATCTCCATGAACACAGGACTTGGCTCCAGCATTACACAGCCTGGTGCTCTTTTTCTCTTCAAATGGTTCATTTGCGTTTTTCTTTGCCCTGCTGGCACCTTTTCACTGTAGGTCTGCGTAAGGGTTACCACTAATAATCACGTGACATGGTCAGCACTAGGAAGGGCTGCTGCCAGGTCACGCTGCATGCCATGCTACTCATTGTAAGCCCTTTTCATGTAAATTGGCAAACTGTGCATACAGGAAGTGGTTAAACCAATAAATAACCTGGTAGATCATGAATCTGGCAAGTGTCATGTATCATCAATAAATGGCCCAACACTGATGGCATTTCTAGCAGGGGTATGTGGGAAGACATTGGTCACAAAGCTGGAATCTGTAAGGAAGCCCGCACCACATCTTCAGTGGCAGGAAGACAGATGTCTACACATGCAGTGCTCTTGTTTAGCTGTGATCTGAGCCACATACATGCTCAGCCTCCCTCCAGAGCTCTGAGGCTCTGCTCCTAGCAGGGTGTGGCCCACCATATCCTCATATTTAGTGAACAGACTGAGTCTTGCTCTTCCAAAACCAGCTCCATTATCTTTATTTTTTTATTTCATGTACATTGGCATTTTGCCTGCATTTATGTCTGTGTGAGGGTGTTGGATCCCTTGGAACTGGAGTTATAGACAATTGTGAGCTACCATGTGAGTGTTGGGAATTGAACCCAGGTCCTCTGAAGGAGAAGTCAGTGCCCTTAACCACCGAGCCATCTCTCGAGCCCCATGATCTATATAAACAGTGCCACGTCACTCACCTCAAATCATCTCAATTGAGTACTTGTAAGTAGCTGGGTGCATTCATTTATCAGACTTAGTAGCAACTGCACCTGACTCCAAAGCCCACATCCGCTCTGTCACACAGTCCTGAGAAAAAGTAGATGAGGATGGGCAGGTCCTGATCCATCTGTGAGGACCAGCCTTAGAAACCCCCACACAGGAGGAAAGCTGTATTGGCACCTAATCCAAAGATGAGAAAACAAATGCTAAAAGAAAGACGGAATCCTGGTTCTGTTACTCATAGCCTCTGTCCCTCATCAGGACACTCATCAGAACCTCCATGTTGTCTTCTGCAAGGGCTCCCATTTAACTTCACAGAACTGCTATTTAGAGAGGAAGGGATGACACCCTGGGTCCTAATGCTGGTTGCCTAGAATAGACACTCCACTCTAGTGTTCTTGTCTCTGACCAGCACTTTTCCTCTCTTTGAGTTGCATGCTGGCGTGTGCTTCTCCTCTTAGAAGGGAGGGTGCCTGAGCAGTTCACTGTACTTACACATGTATTTTGGGCTCTAGCAGTTGAGTTTCGTAGTTTCACATACAAACACTATACCTCATATGTTTGACATGGAGTAAAGCACAGATACTCACTAAATGAGCTTTAAAAAACAAACAAACAAACAAAACAAAACAAACAAACAAACAAACAAAAAACAACCAGATGTGTAGGGACATGTTTGTAGAGTTGATTTCTGGGCATTAAAACAGAAGTGATTTGAATCAGAAGATGAGTAAAATAGTTCTGAGAGTAATCTCATATCAAATATGCACACAAAGACACTCCTGTGATCTCTGTAGAGAAACAGGGGGTTCTGTGTATGATTTGACATGTTGTAACTGCATAGGCACTTGGGTAGATTGTCTGCAAGGACAAACCTCCAGGTCAGAGCAGAGATGGCAGGGTGGAAGCATGGCGTGATACCTTGTCATAGTTCTCTTTATTACCACAAATTTTCAACAAAATGTGCATTGTGGCTATGACATTTCATTTTCTTTTAAAATGCTTTGTATGTCATCTTTAGTTTTTACCTTTTAAAATGGTGGCTTGTTTCATTGAAAAATGGGTCTCAGTGTAGCTGGTAAATGGAGCCTTCAATCCTAGGCCTGGCTGTGGGGTTTTACTCCCTGCTTCTTGTTATGGGGGGCCCTTTTGTATTTGGAGCCTGCTCCCCTGCCAGGCCCTAGTCTCCAGGAAACATAGTTTCTGTTGAGGAGGAGGAGGGGAATCCATGCATCTAAAATTAATACAGAATACAGCTGTGGTCACCAGAGACAGAGCAGGTCGTGGGGCATGCACTAAAGGCTCTTAAGTCCCCCAGAGATTGCCTCTCTGCTGCATACAGAGTATGCACATAGCATCACTCCTCCTTCCCTCCCAGACCCAGACTCTCTGGAGTGTTTTGAGCAATGCTAAGCCACCCAGTCTAGTGGAGTCCCCTGTTGTTTCTCAGAGTAACCCTAAGAGGCCAGGCTGACTGACAGGTCTGTGTTCTCTCTTGCAGTTTTCAGTGAAGAGCCCCACTCCAGCCTCTACTTTGTCAATGCATCGCTGCAAGAGGTAGTGTTTGCAAGCACGTCGGGGACGCTGGTGCCCTGCCCGGCTGCAGGCATCCCTCCTGTGACTCTCAGATGGTACCTAGCCACGGGCGAGGAGATCTACGATGTCCCCGGGATCCGCCACGTCCATCCCAACGGCACTCTCCAGATTTTCCCCTTCCCTCCTTCAAGCTTCAGCACCTTAATCCATGACAATACTTACTATTGCACAGCTGAAAACCCTTCAGGGAAAATTAGAAGTCAGGATGTCCACATCAAGGCTGGTGAGTACCCCTCTTCCTTGGGCCCACTTGGATGGGGGGAGAAAGACAGAATGGCTGAGGACCTGGGGACCTCGTTAGTTTATGGGGATACTGCTGGTGCTGGTGGTTACAGTTTCCTTCACTAGATTTTAGTGTCCCGGAGTGCTGGAACTAAATCTAGAAAAGAATGACTTGTGGGCGGGGAAGAAGGCTCTGTGCTACCGTGCAAGCATGATGACCTAAGCTTGTATTCTGCCAGCAACATACAAATAAAAAAGGCAGATGTGGCCACATCCCTGTAACCCCAGCACTGTGAAGGGTGGAGAAGGAGGATCTCTGGTTTTGTGGCTGCCAGCCTAGCTCAGGGTTCAGAGAGGAATAAGGTAGAAAGGGATAGAGCAGAACCTGATGTCTTCCTCTGGCCCTGTGCCGTGAGTACATATATGTATACTCACATGTCCAAAGATTACATTCATGCACTCACATGAATGTAATGGTTACCATGCCAACTTTATTGTATTTTCACGTGACGGTACTTTGACTCATGTTTCCAGTGGCTCACCCCTGTGTATGTGTCCACCCAGTTCCCTGCTTGTCTATCCCATATGCCTCCTGGAGGAAGGGGGAAGGAGAGAAATTAAGGCCACTATTTAAGCAGAGAAGAAAACAAACAGCCTAAATGCATGCTATAATGGAAAGAGAGTTGATCCAATAGTCTCACTTTGCCATTGATATAAAAAGGCTGTGTTCACCTTCCTGATGGCATTACGTGTTGCTGAAATGTGTTCCTTTTAAGAACATATTGTATCCTTTAAAACTCATTCTTGTTACAAAGTCAGCTCCTAGATCCTGCCTGAGATTCACAGATCCCAGAGGCTTTCAGCACAGAACATACCATGGCCTTCTATGGTGTCAACAAAGCCCTGTAATGTAAACTCCCAGTTAGGAGAGCCCTGCTAGCAAACAGAATTTGGGTATCTGAAATGCCTGAGTGGTGGGGCATGGTGGTGGCATAACACAGTGAATGACCAGGTGTGATCTTCATGGATGTCCTGGTCAATGCTGGAAGCTTAAGAGTTGTTTCTACAGTGGGTGGGGAGGTGCTGCTGGAAGACACCAGGGCATGAGCAAAGAATGTGATGTTTTTGGAAAGTCTGCATATGATCACTTTGATATAAACAATCATTCATTCAGGAGTGACTCACATTGCCAGCTCCTCAGTTCACAAACCTGCAAAGAATGTACTAAGAACAAGCAGAAGATTGGCTTTAGTCAGGAGCTGGGAACATGAAATGTGTCAAATTGCTAAAATAAAGCAAATGAAATTTGGGTAGGGAACCTCATAGCCTGACATCCCGGATACCTTTGGCAGCTGAGCATAAATTATCGAGGTGCTAAGAGTATTTATAGTCTACAAAATACAACTATAGAAAGACCTGGAAGTTCAGATAGCTTTCTCTGTCTTTGGATCCATGGTTTCTGACTTGGGTTTTCTGTCAGGTAGACTGGTTCAATGCTCAGTGCTCACTTGTTTTCGGTGTTGGTGGGGGGTGAGTGGTGTGTGTACATGTAACACTTACACTCACGTTGGGTGTCTTCCTCAGTTACTTTCTACCTTATTGTTTAAGATAGGCTCTCTCAATGAGTCTGAAGCTCATTGGTTTGAGAGGCCTAGCTGGGAGTGGGCTCTAGGTATCTGCCTGTCTCTGCCCACCCTCCAACCCCAGCACAGGGATTGCAAGGATGTGCCACCAGGCCCAGCTTTTACATGGGTTCTGGGGATCCCAACTCAGGTCCTTATGCAGCAAGCATTTACCCACCAGGCCATCACTCCAGCACCCTCACTTCAGTTTCCTCTAAACTTGTCACAGATCCAACTGATTGTGCTGGATGCTGAAGCTTTGAAGGGATTGATGTGGCACCATGTGCCTGGTGCCCTTCTGCGTTGTTGCATGGTTGCCGTTAGTGAGCTTGAAACATGGACACCCGTGTCTCCACAGCATCTTTTCTTATTTAATTCTGCTTCCTGTTATGAACACATCATGCATGCATTAATCCTTCATTTTATTCATTTAATTATTCTTCAGTACTGGGGATTGAACTCAGGCACTATCACGTGCTAAGTGACCCTCCCAGCACCACTGTAATCTTGGATTGCCTATTGAGTGCTTGCAAATGCTGCTCCCCCGGTCTGTAAAGACAGAGTCCCATGGCCCTTCCAGGGCAAATGAGGGAGCACTGTGTCACCTCTGACAGTGCGGCACAGACTGGAGCTGAAGGAGTTTTCCTCATGGGGTCCCCTGTGTCACCCGTCAGAACTGTCCCTCTAGGCTGCTATTGGTATTATTCTGGAATGACCCATCACACCCACACTTTTTCTTTTATGGCATGGGGTTCACATTCTCACCAATGTTCAGTAATTTATTTATTATATTTTTAAATTTATTCTTTGAAAATTTCGTACATGTATAGAATGTATTTTGAGAATATTTGCCCCAATCCCATTTTTTTCTCCCTCCAACCCACCCTGGATGTACTCCAACATCCTCCTTTATGGCTTTTATATATATATATATATATATATATATATATATATATATATATAACCCACTGAATCCAGTTATTGTTGTCCATATATACATGTGTCAAGGGCCTTCCTCTGGATCATAGTCAACTTATCACAGATCACACTCCGAAGGAAACTGACTCTCCCTCCTCCAGTAGCTATCAGCTGCCAAAATCTCCTCAGCTTTAGTGGGGTGGTGGTGTTTGTGATCCCCTCCCCTTCCATGCTGAAATGTTGTATGTATGGTTTAATCTTGTGTAGGTCTGATGCAAGCAACCACAGCTCTGAGAAGTTTATGAGTACAACAGACCTCTCCTGTTTTGCCCTGATCCTCTCTGACCGCTGATTCTTACTGTCTTTGCATGATTCTGACTTCTCCTGATCCTCTCTGACCTCGGTTCTTACTGTCTTTGCTTGATTCTGACTTAGGCTTAGGTGCCTGAAAGTGGAGCTGTTTCTGCTTACTGTGCCTCATTAACTTGCATTCATAGTTCTAACGTAAAACACTTCTTTGTCCAAAGACTGGGTGTACATGGGCCACTGCCATGGTGCTGTCTCTTGCCTGTCTGTGTGTGCCAATTAGCAAATATCAGTGAGTTGGAGGAGCTCAGGAAGGTCAAACATATCCAGCACATGCTTCCTCCTGAGCAAACTGTGGCTAATGGCATTAACTTATGACCCAGATGGAGTAGCGGGAGCCTTTTATCTGAACAAACAATAAAGCAAACAAAGTAAATACCCAGAAAGGTACAAATACACAAGCCTACAATTTCCTGGACTGGGCCCTGGAGGAGCAAGAACCAACCTGCCTGGGACTTGCCTCTGTAATATCTCGTCTTTCTTGATGGAGGACACAGAAATCCACATGTGGATACTCACAGCAGCTTTATTCATAGGTGTGCCAGCAGGAGCTCCTGAGAGAGCTCTTGTCCTTAAAGGGGACGGGTAATGATGAAGAGTCTCTTCTGCGTTAATGGTTAGCTGGGCTCTTCTGAATCCTGTCTTCTCAGCCACACTCAACCGTAGCCTCCCATGTCTGTTGTCCTGGTGTCTAGTCTTAGCAGGAACCCTGCTAAGCCACTCCTGATGTTTGATTAAGTTCCTGACTACCGCCACTCTTCCTGCATTTAATGCTTACGTTTTTGGTGTCCTTATAGCAAGAATAGTACTCTGCTAGTTTAAGAAGAATTTACCTATCTTTGATGTCTCTTTGTACTAATTTTATACCATAAAACGTAATTGAACATTTAAGCAAAGGTGATACCTGTGTCTTGTGTGGTATGCCGAAGGGAAATGTCTGACAGCCAGGGCATTAAACCCTAGCATAAAGTCAGGAAAATCTAATAACACGATTCTTTTACTAAGTGTGTCATGGCATAATACCACCCTATTGGGATGGTGATGAGCTAAAGATATATACTATTAAGTCTGAAGCAATATTAAAATAACTCACTAGGTAATAACCTTCAACCAAGAAGGGAAAATGGTAGTCCTTAAAAAAAAAAACAAAAAACACAGTCTAAAACTTGGGACTGGAGAGATGGTGCAGCAGTTAAAGCACTGATGCTCTGACAGAGGCCCTGTTAGTGGATCACAGCATACCTGTAACTCCCACTCCAGGGAATCCAACACCTTCTTCTGATTTTTGTGGGTACCCACGTTCAAGTTCTTAGGCACATATGCACACATAAATAATAGTAAACCATTGGATCAATCCCAGGGACCACAAGAAAGTTAAAAAAAAAAGCAGGGGTAGGGGAGCTGGAGGAGGGGGCCTAGTACTGTGGAATGCTGCTCTCTTGCACTCCTGGACTCAGCTGTGAATACTTGCGCCTGACTTGTAAGATCATGTATTAGGAGGGAAAGGGACTGGCAAGGCCCCACCTGTCCCTGAGAATATATTGGCAGTTAACAGCTGCTGGGGGAGGGAGATACATTTTCTTTAGTATTGTAGCCACTAGGAAGAGGCTCGTGTTCCTGTAATAGCATCTCACGTTTCTGTAAGCAACCCTAACAAAATGCGTTGGGTCACCAAGGAAATAAAACACACACGAAAGTGGAAGGGAGATGGGATAAGTTGGGAAGAGGACAAGAGAAGATAATAGGGTAAATGTGATCAGATGCATTATGAACATGTATGAAAATGCAATCAAACCCATTATCATGCATAATTAATATATATTAATACAAATGTTACAAAAAATAATTGGGATCTTACCAAAGTAGTATAGAATGTATAGCTCTGAACACCTATGAAGTTACATGTGAAGAGAGGTCTCGAAAGGTGATCTTACTATTTTAAATATAAAGAAGAAATTAGAATATGTAATATATACATTAGAAAAATAATAAAAGAAAACAAAGGTTGTTGGAGTAAGAAACACAGAGAAGATTTTTGTTTGGATCTGGTCTGGAAGCGTCAGAGGATCCCATGGAGTTAGAAATGGATTCTTTCAAAGGAGTTGATAAAATGTACACACTGCTGGTCAGATGGAAGAAGAAATGAGAGAGAATAAAGGAAGTGACTTCTCTACACTGGGAAGGACATTCACATGTTTTACAAGTGTTAAAATGACTATAAGTGAATATTAAGAACAAATAGAGATCAATAAATTCCACAACATATATAAAGTGAACAAACCTCTAAAGACTCAAAATCTCAAAACTCACTTGAGAATTAAAGAATTGAATTTGTGGGTAAAAGTTTCCGATGATAAAATCAAAGGATCTTATAGCTTCACTTTGACTTCTAATAAACATTTGAGACAGAAATAATAAAAATTCTAAGGTGATTATTCCAGGAAATTGAACAAGAATTAATATTTCCTCAAATCATTCTAGGCTAACATTACCCTGATTCAAACATGACACATGTATTATGAGAAAATAAAACTATAAGCAAGTATCTCTCAAATGTGGCTATAAAATTCTCAAACCTTTGGCAAATTGAATCAAATAACATATAAAAGATACTCCATGCAAGGAGTATCTCCGGAAGACACGGATAGCTTCAGACTTGAAAACTGATCAGTTAATTCACTCTATTGCCATATTAAATAAAAGTGAAAAAAAAGTAGATCATTTCATATGATGCAGAAAATTATTAGAAAGCTCTTCATCTCATAATTAGAAAGCAGAAATCTCAGAAGACTTGGAGTACGTGAGAGTTTTCTCATTCTAACAGAGGCAGAAATCTGGGTCTGCTTAACATCAGAAATGATGGTCAAAGAGTAAATGTTTCCCCAAAAGTCAGGAACAATACCAGGTTCTACTTTGACTGTCTCTGCTTTGGAAGTTGTAGCCAGAGCAGTGTGATAAGAAAAGAAATAAAATATTACAAAGACCGAAGCTTAGGATGGGGACCAGGCTCAGTGAGCAAAGTTTGCTGTGCAAGAATGAAGGGAGGTGTTGGGTCGCCACTGTGTGCCCAGTGGGCATGGTGGCCACCTGTAATTCAGTTGGGAAGGTGAACTGGGATTTCTGCAGCAGGCTCAGTCAGTGAGCTCTGGACTCATGGAGGGACCCTCCCTGGATTAATAAGATAGAGATTGAGAAACACTCTAGATGTCAACCTCAGGCTTCCATATGCCTGTGCATACACATGAATATACATCAATCAAACAACCACAAACAGACACATGGAATACACCTTACTTCCTCCCCCCAAATTTTAAAAAAAATTACTCATACATCTTTGTCAATGTAATTATGAGTGTGGAAAATCTGATATGATCCATTAAAAAAAAAACTACTGGGACTAATAAGTAGGTCTGTCAAGACCATGGAATTCAACTCAACACAATCTTTAAAAGTAGTAGTTACAATAGAATCAAAACTAAGCAATATTCAGGAATAAATTTCACCTGAAATTTGAAAGAACATTACATACAGTTCCAAAAGCCTGCAGCAACTAAAGGAAGCAGAAATCAAAGGAGAAATAATATTTTTTCATGAGCTGGAGATTCAGTGTTAAGGTGTTACCTCTTTCCAAAATGTCTATGAATTCAAGAGAAGCCCCAAGATGCCCAGAAGGCTTTTGAAAAATAAAAATCAAGTCGATTCTAAAACACATATAGAAACAAAAAGTATATAGAATGGTCAAAACAATCTCAGAAAGTGTATAATTACTCGGGAAAGCCAACATCATTTGTCTTAATATTTATTGTAAGATAATGATTATAAATGAAAGCAGTACAGCACCATGGATAGCAGGAAGTGAGGAAAGATGCCCAGGTAATCCAGTGGATAATGGACAGTTGTCTTGATAAATGAGGCTGATAAATTTGTGTATCCATACATTAAAAGTTAAGGTTTGACCCAGGCCTCAAGCAAATGTTCAAATCAACTCAAAGTGATTTCTGTATCTAAACACCAAGCAGCAGTTGTAGAAATCACCGAATAGAAATGGCAAGAACTACATAAAGTCTTGTGTGGAAGATTTCCTACATGTGACTTTACCTATTACATAATCAATCTATAATAGATGATTATGCCAGCAGCTAGTGGCTGTCAGGATGGGTGACCTCACAGCTGGTGTGCAGAGTGCTCACTGTGGGACAAGGGCTCTGAGCACAGTTGAGAGTCTATCTTTACATGGTTATTGTCCCTTTTCTTCAGGAATATGACATTAAGTAGCAAATAAAAACAGGGTAAGAGAAAGACCACACAAGAAAGAAAATTGCACATTTTAAAAATATTTTTTACTTTTATTCCTGTGTTTATGAGTCTGTATGTATGTGCGTGTGTGCACAGGTGCCTATGGAGTCCAGAAAAGGGCATCATATTCTCTGGAGCTGGAGCAACAAGTGAGAGCTGCCATGTGCTTGCTGGGAACTGAACCCAGGTCCTCTGGAAAAGCAGCCAGTGCTCTTAACTACTGAGCCATCTCTCTAGCCCTTATATTTTAATATCTTTTAACTGAACCCCAAATTTCTTTTTTCTCTTGGCCCCAGAAATTGTGTAGTTGACTTTGATCAAACTTTGAATTAAATTAATTTTTGCAGTAAACAGGCTATTTTAAAACCATGTTTCAAAGGGGTGCTGCCTGCTAGAGACGTATATCAGCAAAAGAGGGAGAGATGCATTCATGCTACTCCTCTTGTTCAGCAAGTAGTCCTGGTTTGTCCTCTAGTAATCAATACAATCTCTTTCTTCTGACCCCTAACTCCACACCTCACTCATATGGTTGATGGAAGACCTAGTGAATGCAGTGGAGGCGTGGAGGTGTGGCAGCCCTTGGTCGAGAGCATCTGTATTAGTTACTCTGAGCTTGGACCTGCAGCCTCTGGAGGACTGCTTGGTGATTGGCACCATGGCACACAGGCAAGACTGTGCAGTTCTGAGAATATCACTGCAGGCCCAGCACTGAGCCAGAGACGGGTTGCTGGGACCTGGTCTGCACAGATAAGGGAGGGATTCTGTGCTGCAAAAGGGATGGGGGTAGGGACTCCATTGCAAGCCCACAGTTGTGCACCTACTTTCTCTAGACTCCCTGTGTCCCTCTCCCTCACAGCTTGTCTGGGGTCATGTCCTTAACCCTCCAGCTCTCAGAGCTCCTTCTAGGGAGAACTCAACTTAGTACACTTAGGCATCCACAGACCTGTGTTCCTAGGAGGTCACTGGACTCAATGCAGGGTTGTGGATAAGGAAGGATGACCATATTTACTGAGCATTTGCTATGTGCCTGTGTCAGAAGTATCTACAATGGTGTGTGTATGTGTGTGTGTGTGTGTGTGTGTGTGTGTGTGTATGTATGTGTGTGTGTGTGTGTGTGTGTGTATGTGTGTGTCTGTGTGTGTGTTCATGAGGGTATATGCACATGTATGCTTTGCAGGCAGAACTCAGAGGTGGATGTTAGGTGTCTCAGTTGTTTTCTAATTTGTTTTTTGAGACAGAGCCTTTCATTGAACCAACTCTGTTAGGCTGGCTGCCAGTGAGCTCTGGGCATCTTCCTGTCTCCTTGTCCCCGGCACTGTGTGGGTGCTAGAGATCTGAACTCAGATCTGACTGAGCCATCTCCCCAGCCCCTATGATGGCTTTTAGACAGATTGTTCCATTGTTGGTCTTTAGAATGAAGGATAAGGGGAGATGTTTGGACACAAGGTATTAGTCAGCCAAGTGACATCACTGCTTCAGGACCTGGAGCTGAACTAACAGAGGATGGAAGCAATAGTCACAGAGGCTTAAAATCATGGATCTTAAGGCAGCTTTTCACTAGAGAGACCAAGGTGGCCAAAGAAGAGAAGTCATTCCACAGTGTCTGTGCACTGTGTCCTAAGGCTGAAAGGTCTCCCAGGAGCTGGGGTTAGGCTCCAGTTGGTCACCTTGTAGTCTGGGCCCTGAAGCTCAAGCCTAAGGAACAGTCTTGCACACTGTGCTGGCTAGATTTATGTCAACTTGACACCAACTATAGTTATTTGAGTGGAGGGAGCCTTGATTGAGAAAATTCCTCCAAAGATCAGCTGTAGGGAAGCCTGTAGAGCATTTTCTTAACTAGGGATTGGTGAGGGAGGACCCAGTCCATTCTGGGTGATGTCATCCCTGGGCTGTTGGTCCTGGGTTCTATAACAAAGCAGGATGAGCAAGCCATGAGGAGCAAGCAGTAAGCAGAGACCCACCCCTAGCCCCATGGCCTCTGCACCTACTCCTGCCTCCGGGTTCCAGCCCTGCCTGAATACCTATCTTGGCTTCCTTAAGTAATGGACTACAATATGGAAGTGTAATCCAAATGAACCCTTTTCCCTAATTTGCTTTGGTCATGTTGTTTTATCACAGCAGTTGTAACCCTAACTAAGACAAAACTTGGGACCAGGATTGTGGGGTATTGCTATGACAGATCTAACCATGTATTTTTGGGAGGATTGTGGAAGGACTTTGGAACTTTGGGCTAGAAAAGCCATTGAGCATTCAAACCTTGGTGAGATGTTTTATGGGGGTGTGGAAGATAAGAATGTTGAGAGAAATTCAGAGGATGAAGGCCTTGCTTGTGAAGTTCCAGAGGGAAATTTGAGAGTCATTTAGACTATCAAGGCCATTGCATAGTTTGAATTAAGAAACTGTGGTTCTGGACAGTTGGGCCTGAAGAGTTAACTGTGTTTAACAAGATACCAGATCCATTGAAGAGAAATCATTTCATTATTGGGACAATTGAAGCTGGTTAGCTAGAGCTGAGAAATTCACAGTGATTGAGAAGATATCATCATTGAGGTGAAATCTCCTGGGAAGTGTTTCCTCAGAGTCAGCACACAGAAGCTGTGTTCCAGAGGTGGCCAAAGTTGTACCTCATGCTAGCAGCCAAACTTGGAGTCACCCAGATGGTCCTGGTTTTGAAGGCATGAAGGGGTCATGGAGTGTAACTGAGGCTTGGCACTGTCAAAAGCCAGGGGAGTCTGTTGGTGAAGGTTCAGCGTCAGTAGCAGTTGAAAGCCCAGAATTAAAGGTGTCACACAGAGAAGTTGAGTTGTGGCACCATGAAGAGAGCCCAGGAGAGGCCAATGGTGAAAGTACAGCCCAGCCGCAACAGAAGACCCCAGCAGTTCAGAGATGCTGGTACTGTGGGATGACTGCCAAGAACAGCAGTTAACAGTGGCGTGGAGGCTGCCAGAAGACAAGCTGCGTGCTGTAGCATGTGGAACTAGAGACTTGACCCAGAACATTTGGGGGAGCACAGAAGATCGTGAATGAATCCCAGACATTGGGCATTGAGTTTTCACACAGTTGAGTTTGGCTTGGCTTTGCTTTGACTGTGACTGTGCTCTGGTTCTTCCCTCTTGAAATAAGAACGTATCTAATTTATTTTTGATTTTGTAGGATCCAGAGTTGAAAGACTTAAAACTTAAAAAGGAGATTTTTTTTAATTATTTTACAGAGACTTTGGATTTTAAATGAGAAAACTTTTAAAGTGTTTGAATTTGTAAGGCTGTGGGACATTTTTTGTCTGTAAACTGTTTTATATTATGTTTTTGTTAATAGAGATGAACAAGAAAGGAAATGTTATGGCTTAACAATGATGTGTATGCATGTGTCAGGTTGACAAGGGGTCAGTTGTGCTGGCTAGATTTATGTTAACTTGACACAAACTATAGTCATCTGAGAGGAGGAAACCCCAGTTGAGAAAATTCCTCCATAAGATTGGGCTGTGGGCAAGCCTGTGGAGCTTTTCTTAATTGTTTATTGGTTGGGGAGGGCCCAGCCCGTTGTGGGTGGTGCCATCCCTGGGGGTGGTCCTGGGTTCTATAAGAAAGCAGGCGGAGCAAGCCATGATGAACAGTCCAGTAAGCAGCACTCCTCCATGGCCTCTGCATCAGCTCCTGCCTCCAGGAACCTGCCCTGCTTGAGTTCCTGTCCTGACTTTGTTCATTGATGAACAGTGATGTGGAAGTGTGAGCCCAATAAACCCTTTCCCCCAGCTTGCTTTGGTCATGGTATTCCAGCACAGCAACATTGACCCTAGATAAGACACACAGGCTGTGAAGATGCTTGTTTGTGTCTCCTTGGTAGCACTTTCTCTTTCCTGGCTGACATGGAATCAGGTTCCTTGACTTGATTGCTGGTAAACATCTCCATGTGTGCTGTGTGATGTATACTATGTGAAGCTGAGTGTCCTGGAGGTCTGAGGAAGTTGCCCGATTCCAAAGGACAGCAAAACATGGAACTCACTTACCAGGCTCTCAGGAGTCCCAGCCTCTCTCCTTGTCCACTCCCTTTCTCTTCCATCCTCACCACCAACCTCCCTTCTGTTTGCTGCTCTCTCTGATGCCCACATTCTCATTCATTTCTGAGTCATATCCATTCACTTTTCTTCACAGGCCCCTCTCCTGGAAATGAGACCTCAGCTCTCCCTGGACTCAAGGCATTTGCTTACACAAAGTCTTCCTCTCCCCTGGCCACAATGATGCTTGTGAGAACAAGCGTTTGGGTACCCCCCATTGTGCCCCATGGACCTCTTGTGGCAGGCATGGGCTTGATATGCTACCCAGAGCTTCAGGTCACGTCACACTCAGAGCAGGTGCAGGATCTCAGAGAAGTCTTCGAGTTGGAAGAATACCTATGGTTGAAATAGGAATGAAGAAATTCTCCAAGTTGAGAAAAAAATTGAACAAATATGAATGTTAAAAAAAGAGAATAGTAGGTCACAAGATAAAATGTTGAGGTGGGAAGGAGACCAGTGAGGAGGTCCAGGGGTGATAGGGGTGGGAGAGGGATAAAGGAGGGTGGGGCAGAGAATAAAGAGAATGCGCTGGTATGTTTGTATTGTCGAAGAAAAAACATTAAATAAAATGACTGAGAGGCAACAGTGTCGTCCATGAAGACGGTATGTCACTGACAGCCTCCCTCAGCAGTCCCCTTTTAGAGACAGTCCCCTCAGCACGCTGGACACTCCATTGGGGACATCCCTCTCTTCCCTGGGGTATTATCCTCTCTACAAATTATTTTCATGTCCAGTTTTCTTGGCCCCTATTTGTCCACTGAGGGGCATCCTTTGAGGAAACTGATGGAACAATGGGGTATTTCATTGTCTATCTAGAAAATTTTGGACACAGCATGAATACCTTGAAGATACACTTTCCACGGTACCTGATTTAAAATTGGGGGAATAAAGTTGGTACAGAGAAATAATTTGATCAAGGTTCATCATTATCTCATTAACCTTGGCGCAGAGACTGGTTCCATCCCCAACTGTTGGGCAAGTGGTTCACCTAGCCTGCTCAGGAGACACAAAGCTGCCTCAGTGGCTACCTCGAAAACCCTAGGCAAGTTAGGTACCTGCTTGGTACAGGTGGAGCTAGTCTTTCTTTTGCCTTACAAGTAATGTTGGAAGGGACAAGATTTGAACCCAGGCAGTTGGGCATGCTGGGTAGGCACTGAGCACCCCATGAGCACTAATGTGGCAAATATGCAGAGAAGACCCTTGGGACTCTTTTTGGAATATTCCCATTATTGGGAGTATTGGGAAAGTTCCCAGAACAATGATGGTTTTCCACACAGGTTTTAAACATCTTTGAAGAATTTATTATTTATGTCAAAGGAATTATTTTCTTTGTTTTATTGTTTTCAAGGATCTCTCTCCCTCTCCCTCTCCCTCCCTTCCTTCTCCCTCTCCCCCACCTCCCTCTCGTGTGTGTGTGTGTGTGTGTGTGTGTGTGTGTGTGTGTGTGTGTAACGGAGAATATGGAGTCTCCACATTCACATGTGTGAGTGCAGGCATGCATGTGGCATGGTCAGAGGGCACCCTCAGTGTTAGCCCTTACTGTCCACCTTGCTTGAGATGAGTTTCTTTGTTCTTTTGTGACTCTACACATCAGGCTGACTGGTCTGTAAGCTTCTGGGGAGCCTCTGTTTCCACCTCCCATCTGACCTTAGGAGCACTGGGATTAGAGCCAGGTGATGTGCTATTTTTGCTAGCTGTACATGGGTTCTGGGGATTTGAACTCAGATCTTTTATACTTGCACAGCGAGCATTTTACCTACTGAGTCATTTGCCCAGCCTGAGTTTCTTGAGTCTTGTATTCATTTCCTTACTACTGTTG
>CABHPQ010173334.1:0-11608 GCA_902168405.1 Peromyscus aztecus
AAGAAAGTTAATACTTTTATAGTGTACACTACTTTCTTTTTCTTTGGATACATTTAACTTAGAGTGGAGAGAATGTGATTATTTCTTGCTGAGGGGAAGCATAATCTATAGAGAACACTACACGTTTGATAAGAAAGACTGCATAAGCTTGAATTTCATGTGTTTCATCACACAGTTTATATACTTTTCTAATTCCAGAAAGAACCCTTGTATCTATCAGGAATTATTCCTCATTCTCCCCTCCCCACTAGCCCTGGAATCACTAACCTATTGCTATTGTCCTAAATTGCTTATTTCAATCATTTTACATATTATAGAACATGAAGTGGTTTTTTTTCACCTAAATGTAATATTTTAGGTTCATTCAGGTAATAAAAATCAATACTCTATTGCTTTATGATTCAATAGTATTCAAATGTATACATCATAGCATATTTTATTTATCCATTCATAATTGGATAAGTTTTGGAGAGGATTTTTAACCTTGATTGTCTACTGTATCTATTTATGTTTGAATGAATTGTTGTTTGTATAGAAGTATGGCCCCATGTCGCAGGCCCTAAACAAAAAAGTATATTTCTCATCAAAGGAGAACAGGAGGCATCATCTAAGAAATGG
The DNA here is from genome assembly GCA_902168405.1 of Peromyscus aztecus. Lineage (NCBI taxonomy): Eukaryota > Metazoa > Chordata > Mammalia > Rodentia > Cricetidae > Peromyscus > Peromyscus aztecus. The sequence continues at coordinate 619 of CABHPQ010173334.1, forward strand.
CAAGGTGCACCAAGCAAGAAATGAAAGCCAACTCTATGCTGACAAGGCTTGTGACCTGTGAGGACCTCACCACTCAAACCTGAGGTTTCCATAGTTATAAGCAGCATCATACAGCCCTAGGGTTCTCATAAAGTCTGACCTTGAACAATATAGGTGCAGTGGGTCTGATGTTAGAGGCTAATTTGCACATACTTGCTTAAGCTTATAGAAGAAAAAAAAAAAAAAACCACCACCACTAATTGCTGCTTTTAAACAAACCAGCTGAGCTTTGCATAGACTCTCAAATACAAGTGATATTCCAGCTGCAGATTCCCAGCATAAGACAAGGTTGATAGTGCTGAACCAGCTGCTAAATTCCGTTCTCCATTTAGATCTAAGAAAAGACTTATAAGGGAATATTTAATGACTTACCCATAGACTCAAATATCGTGCTCACAACTGGTAGCAAAAGTGGCTTGTGTGGCTAACTATACATGAGAGGATGTCCCCAGGATATAACTCAAGTTTCCTTAGTCCAAGAAAATTTATACCAATGACAGTGAACCGAGTGTGGCATAGGACTGATGAGGAATGTTCAAGGAATAACAAGGATGCCATGTTACCAGATGCGTCTCACCTTCAACTCCATACCATGCTATAACAGTAACAGAGGCCCTAAAGGAGAAATGAACTTAAGACATTGTGAATGTATGGACCGGGAAACGAATGTACCTTGGCTAAGTCCTGGTGACTGGGAATGCAATTATTTGCAAATCTCCGAATTTACTGGGAAGGCAGCAATCTCTCAAACGCTGCTTTTAGAGGAAGGAAACGTTATAAGAATACGGTAAACGCATAATGCCCAAATCATTTTCTTACAAGGAAATTGTCCCCAATTGAGTTTATTACAGGACATAGATGGGCTAAAATTTGATGGAAGTATAAGGATTTCGGGAATTAGGGCATTTAAAATATATGAGGAAGCAATCGCAAGCAGCTGGCTGTATTGAAGTTGCCTCGAAATCTCCTCAGGTGACTGATCCAGTTACCCTTGCAAGCGCCGGAAAAGCGATTGGGAACAGGTGATCATCATTAGCCTAAATTAATCTCGTGCTGGGAAATCTCTCCCAACCTAGTTCGAAGATCACAGCTCTCATTCACTTCTTCATTTCCCTTACAGATTATGGACAAGTAGAATCAACAATTCCCATCCTGCATGGCAGAAAACGATGAGATACTAAAGGCAGAATGGACGCAAGGATGCGATTGATTTTAAGCACTAATGATTTACACGATCAGTGGTAGAAAAAATAGCAATTTAAAGTGAGATCATTGCTCTAGGGCACAGGACAAGCTTGTTGTGCAGTTTTGCTCAGAGTTTTCTGAGTCTCCCACAATTAAAAACACATGAAGTACATGAGAGACTGGAACTGACCTAATACGAACCCCAAATGTCTAGATTCCACCTCATCATCAAGTATCATTTGAGCTTAAATTATGAAGCATGAGAAATTTAGGAGGTTACTATAATAATAGCCTCTTTAATGCATAGCATCAATGACAGGCAATACACTAACAATCTGATTTATTTTAACTCGTTTAAGCATCAGACTAATATCAAGAGTAAAATTATCTTCATTTCATTGATTATGAAAGCAAACACATAGCTTAATGTAAAAATTATAGAGTTTCACATTTCACATCTGTGAACTATAGAATGAACATGAAAACCCAGGTGTCCTGAACCAAAAGCCAGAGTTATTTTCTTTATGCAGTATTTTTTTTTCTGAAAGACACATTATATATTTTATTTCAGATTTATTTTTCTTAGGAGAAATTTTTGTCTTAACTTTTGATTCCTTTCAATGCAGTGAGAATTTAACATTTGAAATGTAACTGCATACTCACTATTTAACACTAAAAGAATTCTCATCAAACTGTGAACACACCTATCTAGCCATCTTCTTCACTCACGTGGCAGAACTCTGAAGAGGATATCTTGGATTACTCAATTATCTGAATTTGTATAAAGTATAAAAATTAAACTTTCTATGTTTGGTATGGTGTGAACTTAATTTATTAATGTGTTTTTCTGACATCCTTCAATATTTCAAGATGACACGCTTTTAAAAACGTCCAGCAGCAAACCCAGGAAGTAAAAAGAATAGTATAGGCAACTGAGTGAAGCCTTCCATTAAAGCACAAGAGTGAGTTTAGCAACTGCTCACTTCCTCCATCACAGGGATGTGCAACTCTGCCTGTGTGTAGGCAGAGTATCAATGAGAAGGGATGCACTATGGGCAAAGATTCCCTTCCCTGTGGAATACACTTGTGACCATCATCAATTCTTGTCTTGAAGGAAGAGAGAGATGTATTTTATTTATGTGCTAGATGGTTTGTAAAACAAACAAGCACACCCCATGTGTTGCCTTCGTAAGATCTACAGCCCAGAAATTGAAGATCAGACTTCCAGTATGCTCAACTTCCTTGGGGGGGGGGGGGGGGCTTTCTTCTATGGTTGCAGGTTGCTCCTTTTTGTTCTATGCTCACATGATGGAGAAGGCTAAAGAAATCTCTGGAGTGATTTTGATAAGGGTCCTGTAAAGGCCTCCCTAGGAAACAACCCTCCACACAATGCTTATGCATCCAAGCCTTGGTACACAACTGGTTGCACTACTGAGTAGGGCTTGGTTCATGAGAATGCTAACTTTATAAATGGATTAATCTCTTGACAAGCTCATAACTGAATGGGTTTTTTTAGAAAGTGGGGCCTATTTGAAGGGGGTAAGGCACTGGGAGTGTATCTTTGGAGGGTATAACCCGTACCCAACACTGCTCTTAAGTCAGTACCTTTTTCTCTACCATATGTGGGATATAAACAACCAAGGACTGGCACAGCTGCCAACACAAACCAAAGTATCCATGTTCGCTTCTTTATTTCTCTCATACATATTTTCACAGACAGAAGAAGCTAACTAACACAGACACCAATCCCACTGGTTTCTTTAAAATTTGTTTTACTTTTAAATGTGTGTATGTACATGGGGATAATGCACACGAGTGAAGGTTACCATTTGGGGAAGAAAGAAAAGCACTGGATCCCCTGGAGTTGGAGTTATTGAGAGACATGGACTGCCTGATGTGGGTGCTGGGAATTGAACTTCAGTCCTCTGCAGAGGCAGCCTTGGTTCCTAACTGCTGAGCCATGTCTTCAGCCCCATCCATCCCATGTCTTAGGACTTCATCTTACAACAGAAAGTCCCACTCTATAATACCTTCACTCTAAGTATGAAATTTTTTGTCTCCTAAAAGTAATTTTGAGGGGACAGAGGCATTCAGTCTTCCAGTGTATCATTTTTGCTATTGGTGACACTGTCACATTTAACTCTGATCATTCTCATCCCCTGAGCCAGGGCCTCCCCTCTTCATGTGTTTCCCTTCACCTCAGCCTGTCCAACCTTCATAAAACCGAATTCCAATTCACAAAGTTCATAGGTATTTTTCATATATTCTTACATAATTAGATTTAAGAATTAAAGTCTTATGGAAGGTTTTCCTCTTCTGTGCTATAATCCACACAAATGGTACGTACACATTTGTGTCTGAAAACTCAGTGTTCTTTTAAAATTGTATTTTATATTCTCATAAATTGGTATAAATGTGCACAAATTGATATAAAAGATAAGTATTTTTCTTCTTACTAATCTTTGAAAGATAGGAATTTATGTATCGTTGTGTTTACAAATGGAATATACAGATTAGATATGTATCATATCTAACATGGAGAATAAGAAGATATACGGGAAAGGAGTATTATTTCTAGCAAGTCAGTAGGGCTGAAAATTCTGTGTGTCTCACCTGGTCTTCCCTGGTGCTACCTCCACTCCAGAGGCACAGAAAGGAAGGACCCCTGTCTTTGGATGGTTAAACTGAGGATTCCACACCCTCCACAGGAGGAAAACATGCCCTCACAATGAAACCTCTCAGGGAAAAAGAATTCTCTCAAGCAGGCTTGCAAATGAATGAGAGCCATCCAGGTCTGGGAGTGTTAATCTTGGTGAAGGCTGAGGATGGCATGAGTCATGGAGGAAGGATGGGGCTATACTGTTAGAACTTACTTGTGAAGCCAAAGGAGAATTCACCAGGGCAGCTTATCCCCTTGCCCTGCTGCCGGCAGGTCTTAGAGGCATAAATGTAGAGGCTAAAGGATGTCAGTACTCAAACAACATCTGATGGAGCAGCCAGAAAGTTTATAACACATGGAACTGGATTTCCATTTCCCAATGCTTACATTAAAACAAAAGAATGGTCTTATTGAATACTGTGAATGGAAAAGTAGGCATAATCCACACAAGATTACACTAATGAGACTTAAAAATCAATTATCAAAAGGGCAAGAGTACAACAGAACAGTCTGAGGTAGTATTTTTGGACAGAAGTTAAACTGAGCTAAAGATTTGGCCTTATTTTGGAAGAAAAGAATATATAAATAGACAAGAACACACTGTTAGAAATACATGCAGTCAGCGGGTGATTGAAATGGAAAAAAAATGAGCATTAACAAATAGGAAGCAATAATACAGCCTGCTTTTGGGTCATCCAAAAGAAGGGAGGGGTGTAAGCAAAGAAAGCAGGAAAATTGAATCTTGAAGAGAAAGTAAAGTGAGATAAATGGCTAAGATAGATAAGATGACAAAAATTGAAATATGTGGAAAACTCAGATGTCTGTAAATACACAAATTGTAATGTCTAAGGGAAAAGCTTGTGCTTATGGATGAAGAAGACATGTCCAATGTTATTGACTAGATCATCATGTGTGGGAAACTGTGTATGTCCATGTTTGGTAAGGAATAAACAAATCAGAATATATAGATGAGGGAATACCATGCAAGTCTTAAAATTAATAAGTTAGATCTACATGTATAAAATATGTAGTTGCCAGAACCATTACTGAGTAGAAAAATAAACACGTGGCAGAATAATGCATACAATGCTACTACTTTTAATTAGTTTCAATTAAGACTTAATTTCAAAGCCACAAAATATTGAGTATACTTTTAGTGAGTAAAGTATGAGCCCTAAAAGTAGAAAGAGACAGAGACAGAGACAGACAGAGAGACAGAGAGAGAACAGGAAAAATACAACTTCAAGATAATAGTTATCTCCAGAGAAAACAGAGTCAAAAAGTCCTTACCTGTATTCCTAATGTTTTATTTTACTATTAATTAATTATTCCATTCTTAATGATATGAAGGAAAAACATCAGTGTGTTAGAGTAAGTTCATTTGAACATAGAGAGATATCGGATGTTTTTGTATGTCATTCTCCGTATTTTTTCCTCACCAGAAAGCATTATCTTCTTGACCTTGTATGAGTCTAGGGTGCTTTCAACAGCATAGACTTTTTGTTCTAAAGTATGACTAGGGTGTTGAAATGAAGGCAGGAGATGGGATACAAAGAGTCAATGCAAAGAAATGTAGGAAATGCAGTTTTAAAGCATTGATACACTGTACATTGTTCTTAATCACATGTGAAGGGATAGAGTCAGGCAATTGGAAGATCTGGAGTTCCTTGGAAATGAGGAGAATTGAAGAGAAAAAGAAAACAGATGGAGTCAGACATATGAACGTGATTCATTTAGAGAATGAGGTTTCCCATTCAATTGTTTCTATTTTCTGTGTAAATCAGAAGCCTAGGTTGTTGCTGGGAAGGATAAAAGAATGTGGAGGTCAAGGTGTTTAGTGATTTGAAAACAGAAGTTTAGAATGCTGTCTGTGGGGAATGGAAGAGCAGCTGAGCAGGTGAACAAGCAAGATGGTGGCATCGTACTAATGAGGATGGCCTCCATCACTGCTGCTCCCAACTGACCCAGAGTGCAATCTGTCAAGTTGTCATAGGCATCCCAAATATAGACGTGAAGCCATAGAGTTCTATAGTTAGATTCAATTGCTGTTGAGATTATGCCAGGAATCTATGATAATCATGAGTGAGTTTAGCATCTTGGCAGCAGACTGCCTATAGTAAAGAACAGAGAGTCTGATATGGTAGACACAAGATTAAGAATATGAGAGGACAGAAATGATAGTTAATGAGGAAAATATTGGTATTAAAAGTCTCACGATCATTTCACTTAACTACCACATTTTTGATATCTTCCCTGAACAATTAAAATAATATAGTTGCATGTAGATACATGAGTATATATCTGCAAGTCCATATTCAACACATCCCTATACCATATATGTGTTAATTTTGCATATACTATAACTAATGGGTTTTTAAATATGTGAATGACTATCTTTAAATATTAATAGATATTATCTGGCATTGATTAAGTACATAAACACTACATATTTGGAGGAAACAAATGATTTATATAATTTATTCTTTATTGCATGTAATTAATATTGTTAGAAATTATTTCCCATCATAAAATCCAGCTATATAATTAGATTCAATATCTTATATGCCTTAATTACTTTCTTAAAATACATTTCAGAAGAAGAATTGAAGACAATACAATTGGAGTACAAATAATACTGTAGGATACATATATACATCCTTTAAAAAATTAATCTCTCTTCTCTCTCCTCTCTCTGTCTCTGTCTATCTGTCTGTCTGCCCCCCCCTTGTTGGTGTGTGTGTGTGTGAGTATGTGTTTGTCTATGCATGTAATGACACATGTGTGTAAGTTGGACCACAACTTATAGGAATCAATTTTCCTTAGCGCCATTTAAGTTCCAGAGATCAAATTTAGGTAGTTAGGCTTGGTTGCAAGTATCTCTACTTACAGAATGATCTCACTGGACCAACACACACACACACACACACACACACACACACACACACACACACACACACCATGTACCAATATAGGTGGTCTTTGAAACTTGCTCCCTGGGACTCTCTAGGAGCCTATACTGCCTTGGAATGCAAGTCCTAGGACCTATAAATGACTTTTTAATAGAATCTTTCAGGGGTAATGAGAAGAATGTATCACACATGTACACTGAGCCCTGAACTCATCCTTCACTCAGTTCCCTAAACTCCAGTCTATTAAATATCCTGAAGCTGGACACAGCAAATGGCAATCAGTTTAGATTTCTTTTCTTGGTTCAATTCTTTAAGAATGGCACAATATTCTTCTTGCTACTCAAGTCAGTCATTTTACAGTTATTGTCCCTCCTGCCTGTCAACATTCAGCCAATTTTCCTGAACACAAAAGCCATCCATCTAGTGAATATCTGCGAGAGCTGACCATACAACAAGCCGTTTGCAAGTTTGGGGAAATGAAGTGATACTCAATTACACAAAATGTAGACATTGCTCCCTCTTCAATATTCTTTATGCATTTATTATGTCTACAACTCTTTGAACCTTAAAACACATACTCTGTGGTGGACAGATTAGGTTTCCTGGGAAACAGACTTTGAGATGCATATTTGTGTACAAGTTGCTCACTGAATAGTTGTCTCAGGAATATCAAATGTAACCAAAAGAGGAAAGTAAGACCACTGTAGAAAAAAATGGTGATAAAGAGGCCATAGCTCAGTGCCCATTCACAGATGCCCTCAACTGAGACTAGCAAGCTAGGTCTTTGCATCTCCCTGTGGACCAAGCATTAGATATATGTTATTCCTGGGGAGAAAGAATAAATATGAGGGACAAAACTCCCTTAGGCCAATGACAACTGTGAATCACTCATCTTGTACAATCTGAGGGAATCACTCTGGAGAAATCTTAAAGAGACAGGGTCAGTTAAGGTAAGTATTCAAGTTGATTGCATGCCCTATCTAACTTGTCCTGACAAATTTATTTCATCCATCTAGTCATATGAAAGGATTGTTTAATGTGTTCAATAATATTCCCTGGGGGAACATAGAGGGTATCTAAAACTCTTCTGTTTACCCAAAGTTATGGTGGAATATGTATTAAGTACTAAATGTTCAACAATACCTTCTGTTTATCATAACCCTACCTCTTGATACTAGAAAGTACTTACATCTTGTTTCTCACCTGTAGCCATGACCTTAGCTTAAATATTTGTAATTCGTGGTAAATATTGCTTACATTCTATATGCAATCTTTACATTTTTAATCTCCTTGATAAAATACCTTGCATTTTATAAGAGGATGGTAAATTGTGTCTTTATGGCTAATCAAAGTGGGTATTGAAATCTTAGTGTGGATCCATGTATTAAATATGAACTTTCTCTTTTGAAGGCACTGCATATTTATAGGACTTAAAATTACAATCTGATGCCAAATGTTGTGTCTTCTGAAACCTCTATAACACTCAAGCTCAGACGTGTGGTTTTTCTAGATGAATAGTTCATAAGCCCAATGTGAAGTCTCTGAGTAAAATAGGAGAGGCAGCAAGAGCCATCAGAAGCAACAGTCTAAAAAGACTCAGGTCCAACTCCAATCAAGAAGTATGATGCTGAGGTATCAACCTTACTTCTCTCCCTAAAATTGCTTTTGCAGTGAAATCCCAGTTACCCATCATCTCTTCCTGTGGTGATATTTTTATTTGTATGTTAATAAATAAAGTTTGCCTGGAGATCAGAGGGCATAGATAGCCAGCCATAAACAAAAGTCAGGCGGTGGTAGCACACACCCTTAATCCGATCACACGGCAGGCAGAGTCTCTGTGCATTCAAGGACACAGCCAAGTGTGGTGACACATGCCTTTAATCCCAGTACCAACCATAGAGACCTGGAAGTCTGTACAGACAGGCAATGATGAGGAAGGGAGGTGGCTGGGCTAAGAACCAATGAGAAGGCAGAACAGCAAGGCAATAAAGGCGCAGGTTAGACAGGAAGAAGCTGTTTCTCTTGGGAACCTAGGGCGGTGTAGCTAAGATTAGTTGGTGGCTATTCCTATTTCTCTGATCTCTATGGCTTTCACCCCTGTATTTGGCTCTGTGTTTCTTATTTAATAAGACTGTTTAGAAATTCATCTATATCTTCCCTCCAATGACCAGGAGATACACCTGCTCAAGTTGCCACTTACGAGAAGACGTGCTACTTCAGAATGCAGATGTCCCAATATGCTATCCATGAAGTCATGCAGGTCAGGGTACATATGGAACCCAATGTAGACTTTGACTGAGAGTACGTAGAATAGCGTCCATGTACTCATAACTCCAAATATGCTTGGGTAAATTTGCATATGAGTCGTTCATCCTCCATTGGATCAAACAGGAGGGCGACATTCATTTTCTCTGTCCTCTTCTGCTTTTGTCTCTCACTTGTTCGATTCCCCTCTTGCCCCTTTCTTTTCTCTTTAGATGCCCTTTTACTGATTCCAGCTAAGAACTAGCTGTCATGCCCACAGCAGTCCATCCACCAGCTCAGTGTAAGGAATCCACAGAAAACCTATCCCTCTTTGTGATGACCCTTTCCTATAGTAATTTAGTTCAGAGGGATTCCATATCTTGCCAAAGGTCACATTTCCATTAAGTGAAAGGACTTTTTTTTTTATGTCCATCCTACCTGTCTAGAATGATAAAATGAATGGGAACTTTCTCATCTTTGGAATACAAATAAATAAAGCCCCATTCCCAATCTTCTCAGTATTATAGACCTTCCCTTAGACCTACCCATCACAACAGAGCAGAGACCACCTGACCTACTTTCTCATCCAAACCAAAACACATTGTGAAGATGCCAGGCTGCAACTGCACCTTACCCAGGTTTCCATATGGGTATCTGGACTGACAAAACCGACTTCTTGTAAGTATCCCAAATGCATGGCTTGCCAGTCCACAAGTCTCTGGGAAATGGGATGACTAATCAATAAACAAAAACATGAGATGGAATTAAATATGTTTTCAGAACCATATACTACATTAATTTGGTATAGACAGTAACATATTCCTCAGACCTTCTTACACAATGTAGTGACACACCACTGTGTTATTAATGCATCAGAAAAATTTATTTATTCTATTCCATTAGTGTATTTTAACAAACATTGCTTTGGGACAGTATGCCTGCCAATTTATGTTTATGAGACTGTCAGCATAATTTACATGCAGACAAAAATATGATACAATATTGCCAATGCAGAATCGCCTTGTCAAATGATATTGTCATGAAAAAATGAAACACTACCCCAGCTGAGGAACTAAGCATATTCATCACTGTTGGCTGCACAGAATTTGAGGTGACATGCTGAAATACATTTAATGCCTTTTTTTCATGCATCAAATGAATAAAAAGTGAATGAGTGAGCTACTTCTGACTGCCATATACGGTGCAAAAGCAAATAGATTTCTCGTCTCCCTGAAAAAAAAAATACATGGGTTCCCAAAATAGTTGACAGAATTATATTTATTATTCATTTGGAAAACCAAGTATGCTACAGAAGTCACAAATGATCCTAAGCCTTCCACTGCACAGGTTGAGGTTGCCCTGGGAAGGTGTCCTGACATCCTTGTTTATCCAGGATGAAGAGCTGGGACAGCGTGGAATACCATAGACATTATAGCAAGTGATACAGGAAACAGTAATAAGACTGCTTGCTTTGAAAGGAGAATCATTAGAAGTATGTGCTTGCCTTTTCTGCACTGACAACACCAGTCTCAGGGGCTGATATTTAGAACTAAATTCTGCTCATATACCTACTGAAGCATTTCAGTCACAAGGTTTTTCTGAGTCTCCTGTGCTAATACACTATGAGTTCAAGGGCTTTTACTTGCCAGAGATCACCCAGCTTGTTCCCAGAAAGGACAACTGGCATGGACAAAGGGTTTTGCTAATACTGAAGCAATCACTCTCCCAGGACAGCTTTCACCCAATGATGAAAGGCTCAGTGTTTTGGAGCCTTCTCTGTCCCTCTGGACCACATCATCACAGGTTAAGCAAGCCTACCTACAACCTGCCTGCCACAGGCCTAAATGGGATGTCGCCATCAAATCCCTCCCCTCAGAGCTCAGGGACAGTCAGAGGGGTTGGAGGGCACACACACACACACACACACACACACACACACACACACACACACACA
>CABHPQ010173334.1:11618-49952 GCA_902168405.1 Peromyscus aztecus
ACACACACACACACACACACACACACACACACACACACACACACACATACACACACACAGGGCCACTAAATCAACATGAACAAAGCTCAGATGAACTCACAGAGACTGAAGCAGCATGCACAGGGCCTGCAAGGGTCTGCACCTGGTCCTCTGTGTATATATTATGGCTTCCAGGTAAATGTTTCTATGGGATTCCTGAGTGTGCAAATGGATGGATCTGTGGTTTTTGTGCCTTTTCTTGAGATCTTTTCCTTCCATTGGTTTGTCTTGTCCAACTGGGGTATTGGAGATTTTGTTTTTTTATTACTATATTTACAAAATTCAGTCGTTTTTCTCTATAACACAAATGTCCTTCACAATCTCCCTTTGTCACTTGTTTGTTTCATTATAAAAGTGAAAGTCCCTGATTGTCCAGTATCTTCAGGTTGCTTTTGATTGCAGGTTGTGAACATGATGTGTTTTGATTGGTTCTTGAACCCAGAACAATTTTTTCCCCTCCTCTGGCAAAAATTATCTCTGAGCCCCTGTATTCTGATAGTGGAGGGATTCAGTAGAACATCTTTCTCTTATCTGCATCCCTGTGAGCAGAGGATCTCCTGTGAGCATGGGCAGTCCCACTGTACCAGGCAAGGGTGGCACTCACTGCCATGTACTCCAACGTGAATTCCTCCGTGGATAGAACAGGAGTCTTTGCCTCACAGCTCTGTTGCAATGATTGAATCTGGAGTCACCGAATCCTGTGAAATGGCTGATATTTGCCTATTTCTGATACAGTAAAAAGGCCGTATTATACAGTTCACCTAGAACAACCCATTGCATAAAATCAATCCTTATCGCATATTGATTGGACTGCTTATATCATGTTAAAAGTTGAACAAGCCATGTAAACAGAGTAATACATTTCAATTTTAAAGATATTGCAACTGCTGCTGCTACCACTACCACTATCTAAGTACTACACTCTGTCAGTGACATTAGGAAGGGAATCTATTAAGTGAAGAATTCCAAATTTCCCAGTACAGTCAAGTCATGGTATGTGATGAAACATCAAATAGTCTTTCTCAAGTTAAACCTCAACTTCTGGATATTGTCATTGTCTCTTTTATACCCTCACTGGCAGCCTTGCCACAAACAGTAATTGGCTTTTGCAATTTACTGTAGAATGCCAGCAATTGTCCTAGTTAATGACTGGGCAGAAAAATGATGGCAGGATGGGTGTATGTGCTAAGTACACCATGAGAGGGGAATGAAGAGACTTGGCTTTTGGTTTACAAACTAGACAGTTCACCAGTGAAAAGGGAAAAGAAATAAGTATGGACTGAAGAGGAAATGTAATGAAAAAAGGATATATGGAGATGGGGAATAGATAGAGGAAATAATGGAAGTATAATAGAAATATATTACTGGAGGAAAACATGAAAATACATCATCAAAAAGAGTTTGCACATGTCTTAAAAGAGAAAGAGTTCGCATTCAGACAATTACGTGAATTATGTGACACCTTTTCTTCGGCCGAAAAGCTTTCATCCTGACCTCTCCTGGTGATCAGATGTCCCTGGAGACTGGGAATGAATATCTCTTGCTATTGTGATCTCTGTAATGGAAATAACCACTGCAATAATCATCAAACTGTTAAATGTATTTTAAAGAGATTATACTAAAAACTACATTGGCAGTAACCTATACCTGAACAGATAAGGAAGAATTTGGGGTAAAACAAATTCAAACAAGAGTATTTCTTTCTGGGTCCATTCAGGGATAAAAGAATAAATATATATTTTATCTTACTTAATTTTCTGGGATGATATACATATTGGCCAAAATCATTATTGAACTTGACAAGTCATTGAATGTAGACAATTTTAGCTAGAAGTGAAAATTGTCTTTGATGATGTATTCCAAACATAGTTGTACCTAAATCAGAAACTTACAGTCTCTCAGAAGACTGAAATAGAGTCAGATATAAATGATATTGGCAGAGTTTCAGCAATAGAGACTAACCAAAGACCCAGATGAACTACTGGAAGTAAGATGTAATTTTTGAAGTCAATATAGTAATGTCAAGACAGAAGAGATGTCCCTGGGTGGAGAATCTTCCTACAACATCCCATATATCAGTTCATGTGCTAAGGTTTTAGCTTCTGACATCATGCACACTTGTGATTTTAGGTTGTAACACAGACATTGACATCATGGTTCAGGCAAATATTTGATGGTTCTTCACTGCTATTCCCTTTTAGTGGTAGAAAAATGTGTTCCAGAAAGGTACACTGTTGGTGAGGGAATGAGCGCTTTACTTAGCACATAAACCAACAGTGGTTTATGCAGAAAAAAATATTTTAGACATCAAATCTATGTTATAGTCTTGCCCTAAAAAATCATTCATAGAAATTCATTAGAAAATATTAGATTTATGACATGCATATGAATGCCAAATTTACACCAAAACTGTGGCTTTAGCCCCTGAATGATTAAAGTTTTCAGAACTAGAGTTTAGATGAAGGCATAAGTGGCTGTTGGCCAAGTCTCCAGATGGTGCAAAGCTAAAATGGATGGAGCCAGTGTCTGATGAGAGAGCCTTGATGGAGTAAGTAATGCTGGGCTGAAACTAAAAAGAATAAATTAAAACAACCTAAATGTAAAACATCAGAACAAACAAAGGGAGTGTGGAACTACATCTCACTACCATTCGTATAAAAATAACTTGTTTTCTTAATAAAGGTTTTGTGCTATTACTGTTTTATACAGAGTTTAGATTGTGTTCACATAACCATTCTCTTTTTGCTTTAAACTGCATAGCTCAAAGTGAGTCAACATTCTAAAGGTCTAATTTAGGATAGAAGTAACATAATATCATCAATGAAAGGAAGTGATATGACATCATACTCCCCCAAAGAGAAAGATGCAAAGAGAGTCAATCCCTCTGACTTCAACATTGATTTTGGTGTGGGAGGTAAAATACGTTTTAATATATTTTATAATGTGAAGGTAAAATATATTTCTTCCACATTTCTAGGCTGCTATGTCTCTTTGTCAATAGAATCTGGGAACTTCTAAATCTTCTTATAACGATCATTCATGCTACACTATTTTTCGTCTATAGTTAGTCTTATCCATGAACTGATGAAAATCTGTCTTGTTTTTGTTTCAAATGGGCTGTCTTCCATTTTTTTTATGTCAAAATATCTACATTCTTGAGATTCTGCCTTTTTTAATTCCTTTGGTATTTAACTTCCTATCAGAAGGCTTAATCTACCAAGGGCTTATGTAGAGGTGAGGGGGGATGTGTGTGTGTGTGTGTGCATGTCTGTGATTAAAATCATTACTATTGGCTAGGCGATCTAAACTTCTACATGTCTGTAAATATTTTTCTAATACTCTTCACTTTTCTATATGTAATACAACAAAGCTGGGTAACGTCATCTTGTGCCACATTTTTTTTCTGTAAAATTCCATACATGTTCATTCATTATTTTCTAAACAGCTTCTGTCACAGAACAAAAATGGAAGATGACTTGGGGTTGGCTTCCTATTCAGAGAATGTATTTCTAACTTTGTTTTCTCCTTTGCTGAATGCTTATGAGTTGGAACTTCTATTTGCATTCATTACAATTCCAAATTATGACTTACGAAATATATAGTATTTTTTTAGATGAAAAATGGTTATTAATCTGTCTACTTCCTTTTTGCTATTGACCACACTTACTACATTTCATTGTTCTCAGCCCACCATATTAATGTTTTTCTTTTTATCATTCTGAGTTTTTATTCTTTCTGATTGCTCTACATTTTGGAAGCCCTCCCCTCGGTTTTCAACATCCAAGATTAAACTGTTGCACCATCGTACTTACATTTGGTCTTTTCTCCCTTCTTCCACCTACCTTGTTACTTTTCCTACATAACCTACTGTTCTTCATCTCCTTGTAGCTTCCACTCCCTGTTTTACAAATCATAAGCTCCCATCCCTAAAGAACATGTCAAGCAATAGCCCAAAATTCCTCTCAGAACTTCGAATACAAGAGTTTCCATTTTTCTACTAGCTTCCTCTCTGCCCATATTGAATCTTGGCCATTCCTTCTCTTTTAATTTTTAAGTCAGTCAAGACCAACCCTTAACCATTACTTTTGGTCAGTTCAGGACATGGTGTTTCCTTTCACCATGGTGTATTTTTACCTACTCTGAATCAAGGGCATTAGCACCATGCTTCCTGCTGTATCTAAGGAAACACATTAGAATAATAACTTCCAGGTCTGTCCTAGTGCTGTCTCCCCACACTTGCTTGCATTTGAAGGTGCCGTTGTTATCCAGTATGTTTGTTAACAAATTCACTTCTTCCCTTAGCTGCCACCATGTTCTTTGTCCAAGACAGTGTGACCTCTAATTTGTACCATGCAGTTTCTGGCAGGCTTTTAATCCATCTATCCTTGCCTTACCCAAAATGACTCTTTACGATTGCAAGTGAGCACATGAGACCTAGATAAAAATTATTCCAGGGCTTGTTATTGCCCTTAAGATAAAATATTCTCTCAGTTCCCATCACCTACAAGATTCTGCATACCTTGGCTCAAGTCACCAAGCTCCTGTCTCTACATGAGCTTGCTTGTCAGGTTCTTAAAGACAGTATTTCTTTGTGCCATAGAATCTTTCCATCAATGGCTTCTTCTGCCAGAAAGGTTCTCTACCTGCTACAATACAAAACCCTCCCTTAATGCAAACTGCAGTCTGTCCACAAAAATGTAACCTTACACATCTTCACCAAACCTCAGATAAGAATTAGTGTTCCCTTTCCTCTCCCTACAGTGTGGCCTTTCCCCTATCTGCTGTTATTTTACTCTCAATTTCTTCTGCATATCCAGATATTCCATGACAATGTGACTCTTTCCATTTTAATCAACATTTGCTAAAGTTACAACTGTCTGGGTCCTAGTCTCAGTTCTACAATTCAGAAAAACAGATTGAAGGGAAAAACTGATAACTCAATCTTGAATTTCAGCTCATACTCTACTAAAGGAGTAGCAGGTGTCTGAAAAAGGACAAGTTCCAGTGTATTCCAGAAACAGAGTTCTTCAGCCTTGCTCACAATAGCTCACATCTGAAGACCCATTTCCTCTCAGAATGCTGCTCCACTAGGCAACCCCTAGTCTCCCAAACAATTTTAGATCAAGTTGAACTCATATAAAAAAGTCATTTCCCTGATAATGGTAAACTAGTCTCTTCAATTCGCTATATCCTGTGCCCCTGTTTTATTTGATTCTTAATAATTAATGCAATTCATTTTATTCCTTCTTTCTGTGACTTCTCCAAAAACTCACTAGGCACAAGGACTCTACTTTTCTTATTTCCACAATATTCAACAATGAAAATCAAACTGATTCAGAGCGCTTAGGATAGCTCAGGGGTATAGCTCAGTGTTGAGTGCTTTTCTACATGCAAAAGGTCACTAGTTCCCTCCACAGTAACACACACACACACACACACACACACACACACACACACACACACACACACACACCAATGCTCTCTGTTCTGTTATACTAAGTCTGATGATAAAATATCTCCTAAGAGAAATCCTTTTCCAGTAGAGTTAAATCGTCCTCCATAGCTGAAAACACACTCGTGCATGTTTTTTTCCCAGTACACGTAAAAGGAGAAGAAGGGGAAGTTGCTGAGATTCGTTCACATTTTTCCTTCAAGGCTCTATAGGCCTCAGAGGAGCAGAAGAAGAGAGTCCAGTGGGACAGGGAGAACATATGTAATACTGTAAGCAGAGAGTTCTAGAAAAGGACTGGAGCCCGAGCACTCCAGAAGTCCTCTCACAAACACCCAGCAAAGATGACACAAAGCAGAGGCAAGAATGCACAACAGCTAGAAGTCTGTTGGCCAAAAATACATTTATCTCTTTAGCTCTTGCTCCTCCTGTCGAAATTGGTTCGTCTGTGACCTGCACCTATCAGTAATGAGTGTCTACTTTCTGTTTAAAATGGAGGCAGAACACTCTTAGATAACAGTGTTGCCTTTCAGACTCGAACAGTTCCAAGGAAGCCTAAATCTAAGCCATGGAAATACTCAGAGAGCAGCAGTGACCTGGCAGAGATGACATACAGACCCATGCAATAAGGTGGGTCATGCCCATGCAGCTCCCATTGTGTGAACTAGGAGTCCTGGGACATGATCCAAATTGTTCCTTCTAATCTGATCCTTAGGGGGGAACATCATATTGAGATTATGACGAGACCTACACGCCCCCTCCAGTGCCTAGAACAAAAATTAGCGCTTTCCCTTTCATCTATTTTTTTCCCCTCATTTTTACTTATCTCGTGTTACTTTGGGCAGCACAGAAAGATTGTTCTGTCCAAAGAGATGTGAAATATGCCAGACATATTGCACCGGGGGTGTGTGTAGCACAAATCAACTTGCCTTGAGCTTCTCTGACACACAGCCAGTGTTTTAATGTTCCCATTTATACCGATCTGCAATACATCTTCATAGTGTTGGCTTAATCAGAAACGACAAGGGTGGAGGAGGCAATAAAGACAGGGGCGCATTAATCCACTTTGTATGAAAATGTGGAAAGGTAATCCAATTTTGAATTGCTGGCTCTTAAAAAATATATAAAAGTTTGTAAGATTTCTGCATCTGAGTTGGGGAAACAGCAGTCAGTCTGAGAGAACCATATTTCAAGTAACGCGCTCTTGGGATCTGGAGTTTGTGCACAGAAGAATTGGCCTAGGCTGAGAAATGAAGCCAGAGCCCAGGCAAGTGACCTTGTGACCTCCTGGTAACCTCTTCATCTAATAAACGTTCAGGTGGCATGCAGGTGTAGTCATCCCTTGAGGGCCTCAGGGAAGGATTCCATGGCTGGGGATGCTGTGGTGTCTCCCCATTTGGCTCTGAAGGCCAATCCACAGGAGAATGCAGTTCTGACGTGCTCCCCAAAGAAAGGCCAGTGTTCATTTTGTGAAAACTGCAGACAAGAGAGGGAAGCCCAACTGCAGCTTGTGTTTGCAGGGAAGCAGTGGTGAGGGAGAAGATGGTGATGCCAGTGTCAGGTTGTTTGGGGACAAAAACTGCTCTCAGCCCATGCATTGTGTGGGCAAGCACTGGGCATGTGGATATGGCTGTGTCTTCAGTACCAGAGAAGCATAAGGGAAACATGAGTTCTAGACTTCATGTCCACTGGAGCCTAATCTCTCTTATCGGCTCTCTAACATGACAGTTGGTTTAACCCCCCAAGAGCCTCAGTTTCCCTGTCAGTAAAACAGAAAATAGACTGTTTACTTCCTGAGATTCTAAGAAATGTAGGGTCTAGACATTTCATTCCCGGATACTTACATAAGAGAAAGGAAAACAAAATCATCCCAAATTATTCAAAAGTATGCTCATGAAGGTCCATAGAAACATTCTTCCTAGTAGATAAAAACTGGAAACAAACATTTATCAATGGACAAACATAAAAACAAACTCAGGTACATCTATACAACGAATATTATTTTGCTTTAGAAGAAACAAGGCACTAATGTTTGCAGCTACGTGGATGAGATTTGCTCACATTCTTATGCTACATGAAGAAAGCCAGTCCTATAAGACTATATGTTATATGTGTACCCCGAGACATCAAATATCTAGAAAGGGGGGAATTATGGAATACAGAAAGTATGCTGTAAGTTTCCTGCCCTTGAGCAAGCTTTGCTTATATAAAAGGTGCCTTTCTTCCCCATCCTATGAACTTCCCGCATGTGCTTCTGCCATTTAGTTGTCTTACAGAGGGGTTGACTACCATCCCACATGCAGATCCTCAGCACATTTTGTTACTTCTTCTATAACCAGAGGCAAACCTAGCAAATGATTCACAGAAGGCAAGGTACACATTTGGAACCATAGACGCATCTCAAAACAGTGTGACCTTTTCTGGGTTTTATTGTCAGAATCCTGGTGCAGAAAAGAATTCTAGAGCTTTTGGAGAACCATGAAGGAATGTGGTGCTGGACTGAGTCAAATTTACTGGTAATGATTCTACGAAAAAGAATTTGGATTTGCTGTAGTACACTTCAAGTGATCCTACTAGCTGGTTTGGTGGATGGACTAAACTTTGGCCCCAAATTGGCCTATATTAAATGAAGTTCAAATGCCAAAAGCTCTCTGGCACTTTTAGAGGAAAATATCCACTGGGTTAGGAAAATTAAAGCTTTGGAATAGATTTTCCAAATTTGTTATTTTTCTACTTGGTTATCTCCCAAAGGACACATCCTTAACTAAAGTTATGAGAGATATATTGCCATGTAGAATCCTAGAACTCCAAAATAACTCAGTGGAATTGACTCTATTCATGCTATGATTATTGATGGAAATGGCTACCATTGACTAGGGTTCCTTGAATCCATTTGGAACTGTGGGATCTGAGACTGGCAAAGCCAAGTGAGGTCACATCATCAATAAAGTCAAAGTGGGAGTGGTTGCTATCACAAAATGAGAATCAAAGCAAGCAATAGTCAGTGTTTAGTGCTGGCTAGTTGGCAATGGTATCTCACCAGTTGAAATGGATGGGCAGGCTATTAAAATCTTCCACATTTCTTGGAAACAAAATTTCTCCGGGTCTCCGAAGCAGAATTCTGAGTTGACTCAGTTAAAAAGAATCATGACTGGCCAACCAATTTCTGATTTTTGAGCCAGTCACAGATGGATAATCGCATTAAAAATAAAATGAAGAGGACAGCTGAGGTTCTTGAGAAGGGATGCTGACATGATGGCCAACTTTTTACCCTATCTCTTTGACTTAACCTCGCCTGAAAGAATTTCTGTCTTAGCTATTTACCAGAGTGGATATGCATTGGTAAAAGGGAAGCAATTCCACTTAACTAACTTGAAATCCCAGAGACCAAGCACATCACTTCCAACCACCCTTCAGAGCAGAAATCAAGGTGGGAAGGGGAGAACATGAATAAAACTTTGCCAGCTTCAGAGTCGGGTGCATGCATCCAAGGGGCCATCTTGTGTCTGATTTTTCCTGTTTCAGAGTACACAAGAAATACACTAAGCACCCGGCAGAACCACCCCATCTGTTACTGGTCCTGTAGAATCTCTGCTTATAGGGAAAAAAAATCAAACTTAAAACACTGTAACTACATCTTGCCAAAATAGTAAACCACAAGAAAAACTGCGTTCCTGGAGGGACCATAAAGACTAACAGTAGGATCAAGAGGTAAACGGCACAGTGGTGGTGATGTCTTCGGTACTCTCCCTCAAACCTGCCCACGTAAGAGAACAACTGGCCTCAAAAACATGGCAATGGAATACTGAAAACTTAACTGTGTGGTGACTTAAGGTAAGTTGTTCCATTATTGGAGCAGATTTCATATACCCTGGTAATGGGCACAATTGATACGCTGAATTTTTTTCCCTGTATCAGATAGTAAAGCATCAAAAATAATTTCCCATGGAGTGAGCCAGGCATAGATCTTTCTTGCCCACCAAGAACTAACTTCCAAGTTTATATCAAATCTGTCCATAGATTCTTTGACAGTCTTTCTCTGCCTTCCGCAGTACAACATGCTATCCATTATATTATTATCAAGAGTGCTAATCTGTTATATTATTACAAATCCATGAGTAGTATGACAACAATTTTATCTAGCTTCAGACCAGATATTTGAGTTTCTGATGTCAGAATTTACTAGGTTCCAACCATACCAACAATTCCTAACTTCAAAGCTTTGGGTCAAATCAAAATTTTAATGATACTTGTTTTTTTTACATTGAAAAATGAAAATACAGTGCTTCCCTCAGAGGAGTTGAAAAAATTAAATGAGATCCTAAATGCAAATATAGCATTGGCTGTACAAAATAAGTCTTAAATAAACAATTATTTACCTTGGCAGTTCCGCATGTGCAAAAGCAAGGGTGTAAATTCTGCAAAGTTGTAGGAACTTACTACCTCACTGAAAAGTCTGGGAGAACCAGGCATTCAAAAATACCAAAAACTCCTTCTAAGAGGAAAAGTAAATTGCTTCATCTTGCCCCTCTTGGCATTAATCATCACAATTCTTGCAGTCACTTTTCAGACTGCAGAGACTTCACTTGAGTGTGCTGGTCTATTCCTTTTGCCAAGGAAACTCCGGAGCTACAAGAACAAAAGCCCACAAGGAAAGTTCTACACCAGGTCTAGTCAACCAGGCCGGCTTCCTTGCCACTTAGCCCAGGAAACCTAGCAGATACTCTGCTGCGTAAGTGTCTGTCACAGACAGAATACTATCAAGAGTCCTTGTCAGACCTCGCTATGTAAAGCTTGGCACACACAGACCCTTAGAATAATAGAGCAAAGATTTACCATCCACTAGTGATAACGAGTCTACTTTTAAAATCAGTTCAGGCTTGTTACTCAGTCATAGTAGAAACTGACTATTTAACTACATGTTGCTAAATTCTCAGGCAATCTAAGCAACCATTTTGAACTGGATGTTTCCTGTCTCAAAAGTCACAAAATTGGTTGTGTTCCAGTAGAGCTGACCCTGTTGGCGGGCTCGGTGGGGGTGGGGGGGAAGGGGGCGGTGATGGGAGAGTGGGGAATGTGTGCAGGTGAGCTGGGCCTGAGGGTGTGAGAGCAGGAAAACTGACCCTGCCCCACCCTGCCATGCAGTGGCATGGGTGATGGAAAGATGCCTCCCCACACCCACATCTACCCACCCAACTCACCCACTGCCACCTGTGGCATGCAGAAGAGCTGACTTCAGGAGCAGGAGAGTAGGAGAGCTGGCCCTGTACTTTACCAACTGCAGCACTCAGGAAAGTGGGCCCTGCACCTTGCCTGAACAAAACAGTAGAGCTGGCCCTGGTGGTGTGGGTGTAGGTGAGCTGGTCCCCAAGGGTGAGAGCAAGAGAACTGGCCCTGCTCCCTGCTGCCTGCTGCCGTTGGGTGAGCTAGCCAGGGCAATGCTGGAAAGCTCACCTGCCTGTTGTCAATGAGGGAAAGCTGGCAGGCTGACCAAACCAACTACCATCCGGCCCAGAACAAGGGCTATGAGTTGGCTCACCACAACATCCACCTCATCTATGAACTGCAGGAGCATAGGAAGGGGCCAGACCTGCAGATCCAACGCTGCAGGATTTCCATGACACAGGGCAACAACAGGATATTCAAGAGGAGTCCCAGTGAGGGCCCAGTATTGAGGGTGTAGCAGAAGTCAGAGGCCATGAACGAGACCAATGACTCATTGCAATGAACACTTACAAGTAAAGATTTATGGACTGAAGGGTGAACTGTGTGACTCACTCTGTCACACCACAGCTTCCACTTCCATGCCAAGACTTCTTTTTTTTTTAATTGGTTTGGTTGGTTTCATTTTGTTGTGTGTGTGTGTGTGTGTGTGTGTGTGTGTGTGTGTGTGTGTGTGTGTGTTTTCATTTGAATTTTGGGGAGGTTGTTTTGTTTTGGAGGGGAGGTTGCAAGGGCAGAGGGCAGATATGAAGGGACAGGGAGATGGAAAGGATTCAGATGCATGATGTGAAACCCACAAAGAATCAATTAAAAAATGGGTATGTCTACCAGTCTCTCATCAGATAGTAATATAAATAGGAAAGATTAGACTTAAGCAAATCATTACTGTAAGAACATTTGCATGTGTCCAGACTTGCATTGCTTCCAACACACAATATTTCTACTAAAGTCATCATTCCTAATCGCTGTATGGCATTCCCAAGCATTGCTGTTCAAAAAAAGTTTCACTTGAAAAAAAAATCAACTATGGCAATAGGTCTATCCCTAAGAAATTCGTAAGAATCATACTGTTTTCCATCACTCTGAAGTAGGTGGCTTGAAGGAATTGCAATCTGACTTCTTTTAACAACTTTTCATACCGGTAAAATATACAGAACAAGAAAGGAAAACATAAATCTCAAGTAATCAGGAATCTCTCTCCCAGTTGGCTAGCTCACATAGTGGCAGAAGGTATTATACAGCAAAAGAAAAGATATCATTGGTACTACTGAGCAAGGAATGCTGCATGCTACGATAAAGACTCAATTGTCAAGATATACCCAAGAACACAGTAGTGGCCTGCCCAAGAGTGGCATGATGGTTATGGAGCTAACTGCTGTCTGTTTCAATATGTGGCCTATTCTACCAAAGATGTTTCATGTGTTGTACCATAAACCTGGTCAAAAGCTCATCACCAGGGAGATCATAAACCCTACTTGGGGACCTTTGTTGTCAAACTGCCTTCTAACTATTGTTTATGCATTATTGTTTATAGATTTGTGCTTCTCATACATCATATCAGAGGAGCTTCTTTTTACAGCAGATAACAATTGAGGCGGAGATTTATAACTGGTCAAATGCCAAGTAAAAATGACCACCAGTGTTCAGTTATGGATGAATCATCTATACTAACTTATCTTCATCCAAGGCTCTGGGATCATCATAGAAGGGTGGCAGAACAAATCTAAAAGCTAGAAGATTAGGTGGAGAGCTGGGAAATGCTGATTTCTGGATGGTACATGGCTGTTACACATATCACTCAACTCACAGCAACTATCATTACCTACACAGGACCTGCACAAGGTAAAGCCAGTCAAATTCTAAGAGGCATGGGGAAGGGGCCTCTAGAGCTCCACCCTTGGTGGGAGAGCTACTGACAGTTGATAGTCGCTGAGAGTGGAAGAGAGAGTCACTCTCTCTAACGGACAGAACTGCAAGCAGGTTGGCCGTGTTTCTGTGGATGGATCCACATCTCTGTCCATATGACCAGCACGAGCTGGAGCCAGGAGGCTATATTTAAAAAAAAATCAAAATAAGGGAGAACATGAAATCAGGAGGGAGTGGAGATGGGTGGCACTAAGGAGTTGGAGGGACACAATAATGGAGGGAAATGATCAAAATACATGTGTAAATACACAAAACTATCGCAACTTTTCTACAAAATGACACATCATTAGAATTCTCGTGGAAATGTCACTGGATCTTCACGTTGCTGTTGTACTGTCTTCTCATCCAAGAGCATGGGTGCTTCCATATCTATCTGTGACTTCGTTAATGTCTTCGGGCAACGTTTATCTCCTTGGTTAATTCCTAAGTGTTTTATTATTTTTGATGCTATTGTAAGGTAATTTTCTTTGGGGGATTCCCATTGTGAATCACAACATGCAGCTGATTCCTGTATGCTGGTTTTATAGCTTGCGACTTAGCTTCATTCATTTATTAGCGCTAACCATTTCATGAACTCTTAGTTTCCCACATCTGTGTTCGTATGATGTGCAAACAGGGATGATTTTACTATTCCCTTTCCAATCTAGGTAGACTTTGTCCTTTTTACTGACTAATGGCTCAGCCTCGAATTGAATTTCCGGTGCTCTCTTGAACAGAGATGATACAAACACCTAACGAGAGAGCACAACAGCTAGAAGAGCCTCGTGCTCCTGCAGACGACCTGTATTTGGTCCCAAACATCTACATCAGAGAGCTCACGATGACCTGAAACTCCAGTGCCACCAGATATGACATCTTCTTCTGGCCTCCATAGGCTCCTGCATGCATGTGCTACACATAAAACTTACAGAGGCACATACATATAAATAAAAATAAGGAAACCTTGGAAAGGTGATGGTAACAGATGGTTTTATTTCTAATATTAAAAGACAACATCTCAATCCCATATCATTGAATGATTTTAGTGTTGGTCTTCACATGTATGGCTTTAATATTGGAGTGGACTCCTCCTATTTCTGGTTTGTGAAAGGCTATCATAAAAGGATAGTCGATGTTACCAGGAGCATTTTCTGCATTGATTAAGTAACCATGTGGAGTTTTCCCCTTCATTCTCCATAATGTGGTATATTAAGCTTTATAATTTTCATATAGTAAATCAGTGGTGTGCTCTAGGAATAAACACAATTGACCATGGTGTATGAGTCTATAATATGCTGCAGGATTCCATTTGGTAGACTTTTGCTGAATTCTGTCAGTGTTCACAGGAGGTATTAAAATGTGAATTTATTCATTTTATTGATTTATTTCTTTCATATTATATTTGTTGGCTTTCAGCGTGATGGCCCCATAGAACTTGTAGAATGAGTTGGGAAATATTCTCTCCTTCATATTGCTTTGGGAAATTTTGAAAAGGCTTGATGTTACTTGCCATTTAAATGTTTAGAGTTTAGAGAATAGCTCAGTGAAACTAGCAGGTCCAAGAATTTCATGTCAGAAGGTTTGATGACTGATTTATCCTACATACTGATTACAGAATTTTTCAGTTCCTTTCTTTCCAGTGGTTTAGTCTTAGTAGGTTTTGTATTTCTAGCAATTTGTACATTTCTTCTGGTATCTAATTTGTGGATATACAATACCTTTTGTAGCCTCTTGTAATTATTTTTATCTCTATATAATTGGTAGGAATGTTCCCGTTTTCATTTTAGGTTTCATTATGGACTTAGTTTATCACATTTAAAATTGTGTCAATTTCCTTGAACTTTTCAAATAACCTACTTTTGGTTCTATTGATTGTCTCAAAATCTTTTCCATTCTCCATTTTTCTTATCACTAATCCTTATTAGTTCCTCCCTCTGCTGACTCTGGATTTAGTTTGGTCTTTTTCTACCTTCTTACGTTGTAAAGTTATGTTCTTCACTTGATAATTTTCTTTCTGTGGGATGCTCTAATTATGTCTGTTAGATAAAGTAGTCTTATTGTGTCAAGTTTTCTGTTTCTAATTTACTGTTCTCCAGTTGCTTCATCTATTATTGAGGGGAAGGTACTGAAACTTCTCACTAATTTTCTTCATTTATGCCTTCATTTCAGTTATTTTCTTATTATATCATAATGGTCTGTTGTTCTCTATGTAAATGTTTATAAGTTTTATACCCTCTTGCTGTGTTGAATATTTTATTACATATAATGTCTTTCTCTAAGTTTTTTTTTCTTTTACTCAAAATTGATTTTATCTAATATTCCTATAGCTACCCTGCTCTATTTTGGCTATATTTTGGCTAATGTCTTTCTTTCAACTTGTTTCAGGATAGTTGTGTCTTTACCTATACTGCTGTATTTTAGACAATGTATAAACATATGTTTACCCTTTTATCTAATCTTTGTCTTTTTATTGGATAATTTAATCTTGTCACATGAACACTAGTAAATATCAAGAAGAAACTCTTTTTAAATTGGTTTTATCTTCATCTTATAGCATACCCACTTTGTTAGTTTGGCTTCTCCTTTCTTAGGTTATGCATCTCACCATGTACCCAGTGGGTATTTGTGAAATGTCTTTCTTTCTTTCTCAGTCCCTTTGGGTACATTCTACAGCTACTTAACTTGTGGTAGCTGGGATTACATTCAATATCCGGGACTCACAACTTTCTACTTTGAATTGATATGTTGAATTGATACAGGACAGCATCCAGTCCCTTCTATGTGGAATTGATACAGGACAGCATCCAAACACTCTGCTCCTTCATAGGTCAGACTTGCCTTTTGCAGTTGTTTATTTCATTTAGTCCTCACTTCCTTCACTTGAACCTGAAGAGCTCCAAGTAACAGATTCCTTCTGTCCTTATTTATCTTGGAATGCTTCAATTTCTCCCTAATTCATGAGGGGCATTTTTTGCCAGACATAGGAGTTGTGGTTGGCAGATCGTTTTGGTTAAAGTCAAAGAAAACAAAAATAATCCTATCAATTAACAACAGGCAGAAAATGCCAAGAGATTAGGAGTGCTGTATCAGAGATCAAATGTGCAGCAATTAAGAACAAAGGATGCACAAAGACTCTTACACCCTGGAAATTGTAAGACTAGTCAGAGATCTGGCCTAGCACTCTGGCGAATAGTTTAGACATCTATTATTATTACTAATTTTACAGGTTCTTGACCAGCTACCTCACTGTTAAAAGTTGCAAGATTTCCCAAGTACAGCTCACATCTCGGTTGTGTTTTCTGTTCTTACGACAAAACATCCTGACAAACATAACTTAAGGGGCAAAGGGTTTATTTAGCTCACACTTGCAGAGTTAAAGTCCATCACTGCAGCGCAGTCAAGACGGCAGCGATCTGAAGCAGCTAGAAACAGCCACTGTGAAGAGCAGAGAGAATGAATGCATGCGAGCTTCTACTCAGTCCCCTTTCTCCACTCTCACACAATTCAAGACCTCCCACATGAGGAACAGCCCCATCTACAGTGGACGGGTCTTCCCACATCCCTTAACAAAATCAATGCAATCCGCCACAGATAAGCCCACGGGTCAATCAGATCTAGACAAGTCCTCTTTGAGACTCTTTGCGGGTGATTCTAGATTGTATCAAGTTAACAATTAAAACTAACCATTACAGTTCAGCATAGAAAGTTATCAACCAAAGACAGATATAAAAGATACTTTTTAAAAAATCCTCTTTGGGGGGAAAATGTCAGTTTGGATTCCATTGTACAAACAATATTTTATACCAGCCAGCGGAAAGTTAATTTTGCTGTTATCCCTATTTGGAAATCAATCATAGGAGTATTTATGAATGCACAGTTGGGCATTGCACCCATGATGCTTTGGGCAACGACAGACTGAATATATAAAGGTGGTGGCCTTATAAATACATAATGGAGTTGGAAATTTCCTACCTCCTACTGACACTGTAGCTGCTGTAAATTTGGAGCAAAAAGCAAAACATTGTTCTTGTGCATGTGGTAATACTCTGTCAGGAGGCTTATAAACCAACCTACTTCACTTCTGTCATGAAGGCAGAAAAAACAGTGATGTCTTCTGTCAAACACTTCCTCATCCGTATCACTGGTTTATATATTTACGGTACGATGCTTTTAATGGCTGCTGTGGAATCTATGCCTCCCCGTATATACGAAAATGTTGACTGTACGGCATACTATGCCACGTAAGCAGCAGCTACTTAGATCTGTTTGTTGTCTCTTGATTGTATCAAGAGACCACATCCCACGATTGACCAATCACATTTAAGTTCATATATGCTTTATCATCTTTGCACACTAATAGAATTTCTTAGCGGCATATTTCTCAGGAGACATCCCTCAGAACACATCTCCATCATTAAACAGTATATGTCACTGCGTATAGCTATCAGGTTTAAAAAGCTGGATGGTAGCGGATTGTCTCCGACTGTTGACAAATTTGTACACTAATAAGTGGATCAACTTACCAGAAACATCTGTTTCCTCAAATATCGTCTACACTGAACATTTCTCTGTTAGCACCATCAGCAAGAGATATTTTACAGGGGATTTAGAAACTAGAAGTTGGGTTTTTAAAAAAGAAAAGTCATGTTCTTCTCAGTCGCTGTGGATCAGTATAGGACACTAGACACTGTTGTCAGGGAAGACTTCTTTTACTTCTCAGCTAGCTAAGCTGGCTGTCTTAGAATACCAGCAAAGCCTGTTCTACTCGTTTCCACTGATCTTCTTGGTTTCTCTGACTTCTAGACCATGTATACACTTAGCATCAGATGAAGAGAGCAAGCTTCTTCAGAAGGTCTCATACATCAGTGAGGTTGAGGGCTTGGCAGCAGTGGGAGCCTCATGTAGGCTTAGTCTCTCTACCTGGGTTTTTAACTCAGCCTCATGGGACCTAGATCTTTTTTTTTCCTTGTTCTACCTTACTTTATATTCGTCTTTCTTTCCAAACTGGCTGCACTGCTCACTTCAAGGCTCCACGCTAAACATTGAGGCAGTAACTTTTCCAATACTGTTGAAGCAGCTGTCACAGTTGTCTAACTGAATCGTTATAATAAATTCCATCTTATCTACTATTCCTATTGGGTCTGCTTCTCTGGTAAAACCCAAAGCGGTGCATTCATAGCGAATTTATACAACCATAGGGCATTGAGAAGAGAACACTTAGCAGGAGCCCCACACTCCCCTGCCATTGTTGAGCTCCAAGGACCACAGGCAGAAAGATACTGGAGATTGGGACAAGACCACTGGTTAATGCCAAAGGTGAAGAGTGCATCAGCCTTGATGGCTAAGGTGAAAGAAGTCATTAAAGGTCACTTTTATCAGGAGAAAAAAATACTTGTTAAATTCAGAATTGCTAATATGTCATCTGTGGTTGTTGTTAGGGAACTCCTTGAGAGAGCCCACAGACTCTCAAAGCCAATGGGCTGGCCCAGAAACTAGGCTGCAAGGAGATGTGTCCTGAAGACAAAGCACGAAGAAAAACACTATTTCTTAGTTATGTCTAAAACTGTATGTGGTGGTTTGAATAAGAATGACCCTGCAGAAACATATTTGAAAACTTGTCTACTAGGGAGTGGCACTATTAGGAGGTGTGGCTTTGTTGGAGTAGGTGTGGCCTTGTTGGAGGAAGTGTGTCACTGGGGGTGGGTTTCGAGGTTTCAGCCAGGTCCAGTGTCCTCTCTCTCTCTTCCTGCTGCCTGCCAATCCAGATGTAGAACTCTCAGCTCCTTCTCCAGCACTGTGTCTTCTTGTGCACCACCACCATGCTTCCCACCATGACAATAATGGACTAAACCTCTGAACTGTAAGCCAGCCCCAGTTAAATGTTTTCCTTTGTAAGAGCTGCCATGGTCATGGTATCTCCTCACAGCAATAGAAACCCTAAGACACTATATATTAAGCTCACAGTATTCTTGAGTTCTGCCTTCAGCCTGTGGCTGCCACTCAATATTGTCCCTAAGCTGCTTCCTCAAATGATGTCATAAGACACTAAAGATGGCAAAGGCCAATCGGTTTCTAAAAGATATAGAAGCACTGACTGGGAGAAAATTCTAGAATCATATCCTTACCACTCTTTATAGATTCCATACATGATTCTCTACCAGAGAAGCCATTCACATTCAATACCCACAAGTGCATAGCAAGGCCCTAGTCTGGGACTTAGCGAGAATATCTTTAAATATTTTTAAACATTATTATTATTAGTGTGTGTGTGTGTGTGTGTGTGTGTGTGTGTGTGTGTGTGTGTGTGAATGATACATCAGAGGAAGAGGCTGTACATGTACCACAATGTATATGTGGACATCAGAAGGACAAATTTGTGGAGTTGGTTCTCTTCCTTCACCTTTATGTGAGTACTGGGAATTGAACTTACATCACCAGGTTTGCTCAGAAAATGCCTTTACACACTGACCCATCTCACCAGGCTATGTTGTGAGAATTCATTCTGTTCAGCCAATGACTTTGGGGTACAAGCCCTAGGGTGTGACTTTGTCTGCGTACATGACCCCTTAAGAGTTGAGGGAGAGTCTTCGTTCACTCTTTTGGGTGGCCAGGACTGGGTCAAGCGGCATAGAGCAGCTTGCAATTGGTCCCCATCCTGCCCAGGGCAAAAGGATAGGACAGCGGCAGCTGGACCAGCAGGCTCAGCAGTGGTGTCTTCCTGGTTCTGTATTAGTGAGTCTGTATCCCCACTCTATCCCCTTAATAAATTAATAATAGACCTCTGTGGATTGTCGCATTAAGGCTCTGCTTTGAAATACCTTAAGGGTGATGCACTGACAAACAACTCACTGTCTGGAGTGATCAGCCCACCAGATTGTCCACTTAAGTCCAAAGACTGAAAACAGGACTAAGTGGTACAGGTAATGTCCTACAGGACAAAATATCCTGGTCAGAGTTGAGAATGAGCAGGTGTCTATGCCAGACAGGATAAACAGGGACCATAACACGCAGTTAATGCTAATATTATCTTAGATCCTCACCAACACTTTCTTCTTTAAAAGGCACTTGAAATATTTATTCAGTCAATGCTGCAGGCGTAGTTCTATGCAATAGACTATGGTGGTGATAAAACAGAAACAGAAAAGGCTCTGCTGCCAGAATTCTCACTCTTTGGAGGAAAACAGACAGTTCACAAGTGAAGAGATAATTGGTGTTATGGACTATGAAATATAAGAGAACAGGAAGGGGGATGATAAGAGTCCTATTTCACAGCAGAGAATCAGCCAAAACATTGATCTGAAAGTGGCCATTATCCTGGGCCCCAAAAGAACTGCTATGGTAAATTATGCAAATGTCTCTGGGAGAAAGGACTATCAAGTAAAAGATCTCAGACTTGAATCCAAGGTACCTGGTTTATAAACTTGTGTATATTTTCTTTCTGGTATTCTTGTGATATTCTAAGTTGATTCTGAACACTTGAGTGTATCAAATCGTAGCCAGACAAAGCTCTATATTATGTCTATGCTTATTCTTCAACTTCTCCCAACCTTCCAGGCTGAATGTTTTTGAAGGGACGGGGCCAAAAGTATAGTACAGTGTTCCAACACAGGTCTCTTAGATGTAAACCAGTGTGCCAACGGCCATGAGACACTCTAATGGATGTTCTACCATTAAATTACCTGTGAAGTTCTCTCATTTATGGTATGTGTCATCAACCTGGCATTAGAAGGTATGCCCTTTCAAAACTCTGATGAAAAGGAGGGAGCCAATTTTGAGCCTAGGCAACTTAGTCAAACATGCATTGCAAATTCAGACTTTCTAGGTTTGCAAATTCTGGAGGCAGAGACTGGTACACAATCCTGTTTACTACAAAGAAGCTCACAGCGCTGACCTATTTACCTGATATTTCGACACCCTCCCTTCCACAGCTGTTTGGTTTAAAGGTAAAAAGGCTAATGGCACAGTAAATTTTGAGTTGCTGGCTCAGTTCTGTCAGAACTTAGCTGCTTGAAGAGTTCACTTACAGAAATACACTTCACAGGGAAGAAAGAAAAAAAAAACCCACTGAGGAGAAGGATGCTCAGTCACTTACATGCCCCTCAGTCAGTGAAGATATTCATGTCCACGAGTTTAAAGCAGAGATAGTGTGAGCTAGTTCTTAATATATTTTTATGAAGTCATCACAAAATATGGACTTCATAAAGAAAAGTACATAGATCATGAATGTCTTTCTTGTTAAAAATCATCCAAACCTCCTTTTGGAGTCCTAATTATATGCCCCACACAAACATAAATACTGTCCATAGCTGCCATAGTTAATGTTGCACAAGAGGAATCATAACACATCACGTGTTCTTTCATAGCTGCCTTATTTTCCCCAAGATTGTGTTTCATCCATCCATATGGCTACACGCTGTAGTAGCTTGCTCTTCTACATCATATCATTTTGTACAGCTTTTGTGCCAATTCCAAAACAAAATTCCTATGTTTCACAAACCTATACATAACATGGGCTTAAATTCAAATACCTAAGAGTGATAACTCAGTTTACATGGGAAAACATTGAGAAATGTAGGGGAAAGGGATAATATTAAATATTGAACCCTGCTGGGGGATGAGCCTTCTGTGTGCTATAAGTATGTATTACTCTTATTGGTTAATAGTAAAGCTGTTTGGCTTATGACAAGGCAGGATAAGATTAAGCAGAAAAATCAAACTGAGAACTTGGATAAAGAGGGGCGAGAGATGCCAGTGAGCCACCCAAGAAGCAAGACGCCAGAGGACTGTTAAAGCCATGGCCATGTAGCAATACATAGACTAACAGAAATGAGTTAATTTAAATGAAAGAGTTAGTTAGCAATAAGCGTGAGCTATCAGCCCAACATTTTGTAACTAAGTTTTTGTGTGTTTATTTAGGACCACGAGGTTGGGACAGAAAACTCCACCTCCATTTACAGAACCCTTTGAAAGAGAGCCTAGACCCAAGAAAGAAACTAAACGGAGATGCTAAATTGTTAAAATCCAATGGGGGGGGCTTGTCCTTGATAATGAAGTACAGGCATCTCTCCTGGTCATGAGAGAGCTTGTTGTAGTACATTATTCTACTGTCTATTGAGCATCAACCATACAAACACTGGACTGAAAATTAATCTGAGTATAATCTGGTCAAACGTATAATTGTGAGCATCATCCTAATGGCCCTAAACAAGCAGTTGAAAAAGACAAAATCCCCAAGAGATGGAGAAGAAAATAAGAAACCACTGGCTAAAGACAGAAAGGGGAAAGCTGAGAATAAAACTGTAAGTCTGAACACCTGGACTGAGTGTATCTGGAAAGTCATTCTTGTAGACCAAAACATGATATCTAGTACTTCAATTAGTTAACTGCCAATTCTGTTCATCAAAGAGGTTTTTGGTTCTGTTGTGGTGAGGTAATTCACTCCTGAAATTTCAAAATCTGGTTTTTAAAAATAACTAATTTTCTAAGGCTCAGTTTCTTCATCCATAATTCAAGAATAGTTCTCATTTTCAAATTATTATTTATTGAGGAAATGAGATGAGTCAAGGTATAACCAATGACTAATAAGGTAATCACTAAAAAAACGAGTCTTTAGACATATTTTTCAGGAATTGTCTACTATATTTAGTTGAAAAAAAAAGAAATGAGAGCATAAGTTACTTGATTTCTACCTGGTTCATTTGTACATAGATGTAGGCATTGATATTCATGAGTTAGAGACAGAGATGTTGAGCTGTCACCTCTGTCAACATCTGTGCTTAGCCACCTGCCCAGGACCCCTTCCATCCACTATCAACTAGAGTCTTCTATCTGGCAGTTACATGACCCTCTAAGCAGGACAAAGGTCATCACAGTCCTGGCGTCTTGCTGACATATCAGACCCTGAAAGCTGTAAGGGACTCGCAGGACCTGTGACCAGCATCCTCCTAGGGCTTGTGTCTGTGGTAGCTTTGGCAGAGGTCATGCACCTTCTGTTCGAACATCATCCATGAGGGGAAGTGTGGTGTTTTACAAAGCAGTCTGCCCTGTTGTTGAGCTTCTGTGGTGGCTACCTGTCCCATGTTAAACCGAAACAGTGTCTACCCACAACATCATCCACTGGCTTTCCTTCTGCCTTCTGCAGTACACACAGTCTGAATTCTTCCACCTGAAAATCATTCAGGAAGATTTCCTTCTTTTTTGAATATGCATCACTTACCAAAAAAGTGATCGGCAAGTGAGCCTTGAAAGTCAGACAGCCTATTTTCTTTACTTCTTTAACATGCTAGAATAAATCAACCCCCTATACTGTGTGTGTGTGTGTGTGTGTGTGGGTGGGTGGGTGTGGGTGTGGGTGTGTGTGGTGTTGATTTTACATGTAGCTATATGAGATTATTGCTCACGAGATTCACTAAAACGTTGTGCTTATATGACTATAACTTGATAGAAAATAGTTCCATAATTCAAATTCAGCAACATGTTGAATCTATACTGAAAGGGAAGGGTTAGATGTGTTGACATATTTAGAAGAAGAAAAGATGGTAGAATAATCCTTCCGTACACTGTGAATATGTATTATTCTCATTGGTTAATAAAAAGCTGATAGGCTGGTAGTCAGGCAGGAAGTATGGGCAGGACAGCCAGAAACAGGACTCTGGGAAGAAGAAAGCAGAGTCTGAGGAGTCACCAGCAGATGCTGAGGGCTCAGGAGATGAACTTGCTATGCTAATAAAGATACTGCCACATGGTGAATAAATAAGGAATATGTGTTAATTTAATAGGGGAGACTTAGTTAGTAATAAGCCTGGGCTACCCGTTGAGTATTTGTAATTAATATAAGCCTCTGTGTGGTAATTTGGAAGTGGCTCCCAGGTGGGAAAACTCCACCTACAGGCTATGGGATTTGGTGGAAATATTTTGAAACAGTGTCCAATGTAGTCCAGACAGATCCCAAATTTGTTATGTAAAGTTAATGACCTTAAGATCCTGCCTGATCTTCCTACAACCACTTCCCAAGTACTGAGATTACAGATATATGTCATCACATTTGGTTTCTGCAGTGTTTGGAATTTAATCTAGGTCATATGCATGTTAAACAAGAACTCTGAAACTCTACCAACTGAGTTACATTCCCAGCCCAGGACATGGACTATGGAGTCAATTGCCAGAAGGAAAACTTCGCTCTTCTCTACATTCTGCTTACTAAGTCACCTTGAACAATTCCATTTTTTCTGATCATCATTTTTCTTATTTTTGAAATTGTTTATTGAGAAATTCATATGAGATTATGACTCTTTAACTTGTTAATACACAGTACATAACCAATAAAAATAAATTGTATAATGATAGTTATTATTTTGATTACTGTTATTCTAGACCATCCTTGACCTCATTTAAGCACATTAACCTGAAATCCATTTTTTTCCCCAAATCAGTCAAGGCCACATAAGTAGCAAGAGTCAAAGTAAGAAATCAACTTTTAAGCATTTAACTTTAAATACTGTGATTCTGTTAACAGGCCCAATCTGTCCCCATGTCACAGGCCTGATTAAATAAGGAGCCAAGCCTTCGGCAAAAACCAAGACCTTTTCTTCCAAACAGTCCCCACAGGAGATAATTCCTATATTCCAAAGATGTTGCCTGCTTGGAATATATCTAGATTCCTTACAAAAAAAGATTTGAGAGTGAACTGAACTTTGAAAATAAATTCTCAGTGGAAGCAAATTGTGCCTTTTGTTGCCAAAAATAAAACTCACCCTCACTCAAAAGTCATTCAGAGTCAAGTCTGATGAATAGGCTGAGTGATGGAGCTGGGGTTAGTTTTATGCCACATGTGACATGTGCCTATGAAACTAAGTAGTTTCCATGTGTGATTCATAAATAAGCTCCCAAAACCTTTCCCCAAAGGAATGTCCATAAGGTTTTGGATTGTTCCCACTGGATTAAGCCTATGTCTTAAAGAAACTTCATTCAAGAAAGACCACATTTATTTGAAGGCATAAATTCTCACTTATTTGTTAAAAGCTGAAAGTCAATCCCTGTAACTTACCTAAAGGCAACAATATGGTAGATTGTCTTTTTACCATATGCTTCAAATTATATCCTAAATCTTAAAGATGCAGTCTTGTCCTATGAACAGTTTAAAATGCAGCCAAGGGGGAAAAAAAAAGAAAGGCTAGGAATGAAGCCATGGGAATTGATTCATGTTCAAAGTGTAATGAGAAGGGAAATAAGATATTCAGACTCAACAACTCCGTAGGGAAGCTAGTTAGAGATGGTGACAAATTAGTGACTTTCAATGGATGTCTATCTCAGAGTCAGTCAAGGAGATGGTGAATGGAAAAAACATTCTACACATATAGAATAGAACCAACCTAAGTCCCCAAGGCATGAGATGATAGAGTGCCCTAGCATCTGTGAAGTCCCCAAGGCATGAGATGATAGAGTGCCCTAACATCTATGAAGTTTCCAAGGCATGAGATGATAGAGTGCCCTAGCATCTATGAAGTCTCCAAGGCATGAGATGATAGAGTGCCCTAGCATCTATGAAGTCCCCAAGGCATGAGAGGATAGAGTGCCCTAGCATCTATCAAGTCCCCAAGGCATGAGAGGATAGCGTGCCCTAGCATCTATGAAGTCCCCAAGGCATGAGAGGATAGTGTGCTCTAGCATCTATAAAGTCCCCAAAGGCATGAGATGATAGAGTGCCCTGGCATCTATGAAGTCCCCAAGGCATGAGAGGATAGAGTGCCCTAGCATCTATCAAGTCCCCAAAAGGCATGAGACGATAGAGTGCCCTAGCATCTATGAAGTCCCCAAGGCATGAGATGATAGAGTGCCCTAGCATCTGTGAAGTCTCCAAGGCATGCATGAGATGATAGAGTGCCCTAGCATCTATGAAGTCCCCAAGGCATGAGAGGATAGAGTGCCCAGGATCTATGAAGTCCCCAAAGGCATGAGATCATAGAGTGCCCTAGCATCTGTGAAGTCCCCAAGGCATGAGAGGCTAGTGTACCTTAGCATCTACGAAGTCTTACTATGTCTAACTTGGAGAGTGTTTGTAGTGTTGTGTTGTGAAAGACTTGAAGAAACAGTATTATGAAGAGTTGCACCTGTAACATTAAGAAGTTTGCAGAATACTAAGAAATAAGCAAAAACACATGGCCCAATTTTACAGCTTAGAAAAATTATTCTTTAAAACCAGATATGGTGGCCAGATAACTATAAGCCAGAACTCCGGTGGAAGATTCAGGAGGGTCAGATGGAAAGGTCAAAGTAATCCTTGACTACATAGCAACATAGCAAGATCAAGGCCAGTCTATGTAACATGAATATGAGGCAGAGAGAGAGAGAGAAAGAGAGGGGGGGAGAGAAGGGAAAGGAAAGGAAGGGAAGGAAAAGGAGGGGAAAAGAGAGAAGAGGAGGAGAAGGAAGGGGAGGGAGAAAGAAAAAGAGAGAGGGGGAGACAGAGAGGAAAAGGGAGACAGAAAGAGAGAGGGAAAAGAAAAGAAAAAAGAAAGAAGTCCTAACAGCAGCATGTGGAACCAGGAATGAAATAAAACCAGTCAAAGGTGATAGCAGGAATTCAGTAGAGATGCCTTGGAGATGTGGACAGAGGTGATGGGGTGAAGAAGATAACGGGCTTTGGTGAGGATTGAGGGGAGTATCAGCTAAAGATTTGTTTTGAAACTGAAATAATAAGTTAAGGAAATGAGGGGAAACGAAAAGATTTTTATGACAATTTGGCTCACTAAGGGCCTTTTCTTTTTACAGAGACAGCATTATCAGAGCACATGTGCATACACACACACACACACACACACACACACACACACACACACAGAACAATGAATACATTTCATTATTTTTAGTCAATCACAGGGCCATCACAGAGAAAATAAGTGATACATGAGCTCAGAAATAATTTTAGACCTCTATGTTTGGCATTTATTTAAGGTTATTATAAAGAGATAATAGTCTATGTGCTGCTTATAATAAAGCTGTAGGGTTTTCTTTTTTTCCTCTTTCAAATTAAAGTAGCAAGGAGTGAAAAATGCCTTGGGCATAGCAGTGATAGTTAAGCATCTTCTTTTAGTTTCTTTCTCAGGTCCAAGGTGATTTCCAAGAGTCCTTGGAGACGGCTATGAGTTTCCCATTGATTCCATATGCACAGCGGTTTCAGGTGTGCTCCAAATGGTGCCTATTGTTAAGTACTTTTAAAGGAGGAAGGCTCTAAGAGGGAAGAAGAGCCATAGTGATGAGTTTCAAGTAAAAGAAAGGCTATCTCCCAAAAAAAGACTGACGCCCTGTCATGTCTACAACTACCTCACGGTCAGAGAATTTTCTTAGACTCTGGCCACAGCGTAAAAGAAAGCAGAAAACCTTTCTTCTAGAATGCCCAGGATATTTCAAAACAAACAACAACAAAACAACAAACACACACACACACACACACACACACACAAACAAAAGCTTTGCCAAAGAGGACGGAGGGGAGAGAAGATGGACAGGGGCTAGAGAGGGAGGACTACACCTTGCTCCACAAAATGGAATTAATTGATAGAGAAAAAAAAAGAACTTCAGGAGACCTAGCAGCAATGTGGAAACAGGTCCAGTGGAACAGGTAAGGTCACTATGGCACCACTGACTGAAGAGGGAAGAGAGCATCCCAAAGAAGCCTTCTTCCTCATGGTTCCAAGTCAGGTCCCACAGAAAGGACCTGGTACGAAACACAGTGAGAAAACAGCCATGCAGCTATCTCTCCTATCTAAATAATTCACATTAATGAAATGCTGTAGTGAATTTATATTTAGCCCCTTGAATTCTTTGGGATATTTAAGCAACTATGGATACATAGGAACTACTCATTTCCCTTCCCTCGAATGAATTCATACTTTGAATTCATGAAAGACAGATCCTTTCATCCCTCTAGGTCACTGTGTCGAGAAATGGACAGGGCAGAGTATTACAAAGCACACGGACATGCCAAGGGAGAAGAGAGAGAATCATTGTGGTCATAGGGAAGGCAACATTTACACAGGACATTTTACATTTGCATAGGGCATACTCAAGTTAAGCCGGAAGTGTTGGGGCCAAGGCTTCCCCTGTGCAAATTAGTGTGACATAAGTGTTTCCTCAAGTAAAGACATTGTTTTCCACCACCATGTATCATCACGGATGAGGCCGCATCAAAACATTCGCCTCCCTAAAGTCCCCTTTACACACACAGCACATGGATCTAGCTTGAGAAAATAGAATTCTAATTTGCTATCTCACAGAGGCCTGAGATCTCCCAGAGAGCGAGTCTAATTGAGGAGGGTAAGAAGTAGGAGGTGTTTTGAGAAGCTGAATTATTTGTGTTTAGAGCAGATATGGGTGGAAAAACAAATCTGGCAAGTGACAGTATGGGGGCAATTACTTACAGCACTCTGAAATTAGCCCTTCTCAATCCCTTTTCTACTCTGGCTTTGAATCACCCCAACAGCCGTGTACCTGACCACACTCTAGAATCAGGATGGCTTTGTCTCCCTCCCCTGAAAACCACAGTTATCACAGTAGTGTAATTTGGAGATAGTCTAAAAGAGGTCTGTCTTGGTTATTGGATGTTATAATGAAAGCAATTTAAGGAAAAAAGGTTTATTTTGACTCGAAGTTTGAGGTTATAGTCCTCCGTGGTTGGGAAGTCATAGCAGCAGGAGCTTAAAAAGCAGGTCATAATGCACTCACAATCAAAGAGCACAAGTTGATAAATGACTGTACTCGGCTCCCTTTCTCCTTTTTATAAAGTTCAGGGTTTCAGCCTAGGGAATGATGATATTCACAGTGGGCAGGTCTTTCCTTCTCAACCTAATCAAGATAATCCTCTACAGATATGCAGAAAGACCTGTGTTCGAAGTGAGTCTGTTACTGTAGTATGGGACACTATTCCCTTTTGATCAAGATAATGGACTTTACTTCTGGGTAGAAATATATTGTTGTCTTCTTCTTTGTGAATTAATACAGTTTGGCCACTTAGTCACCTAGCTAAGGGTGATTGAAGAAGGCAAATTTACCATAAACCACGCAAAACAATTAGGAAGAATAATTATCCCTTGTGGTGGCTTGAAAGAAAATGGCCCCCAAGGGGAGTGGCACTATTAGGAAGCATGGCCTTGTTGAAGGAAGTGTACCACTGTGGAGGTGGGCTTTGAGGTCTCATATATGCTCAAGCCATGCCCACTGAGAGGGACCATTTTCTGTTGCCTGCAAGTCAAGATGTAGGACACCAGGTCTGCCTGCATGCCATGTTACACCATGATGCTAATGGACTAAATCTCTGAAAACGTAAGCCACCCCAATTAAATGTTTTACCTTTAGAAGAGTTACCATGGTCCTGGTATCTCTTCACAGCAATAGAAGCCCTAACTAAGACATGCCTTTAATGAGATATACTGTTCATTTTCAGAACATCCACCATCGGTACAGTCACTACAGAATCTCCATGAGGCTCAGTTAGGTCTACCTACCATTCTAAGTCCTGACTCAGAATGCTGTAACTTTCCCTCTTTCTTTTCTGACTCTTGTTTTCAGATTTGACCAGAGCCTAAGTATGTTGTTTCTGGTACTTTGAGCTTCTTTACTCTTTCCTGAAGGTCTAGCCCTCCTCCGCCATCACCCCTACCCTGCCCCTTTTACTATATGGCTGCTTGTCTTCTACTTTGGTTAATGTCCATTACTGAACATGTCAGCCCACTCAAACAGCATGGCTTCCTCAGCTGCAAAGATTTCTAGTTTGCTGGCCCTACTGTTTTTCTCCTAAATGCTAATAAAATTACACACACATACACACACACACACACACACACACACACACTTTGAGCTTCCTTATGAGCCCTTTCTTAAATTCCTTTATTAAGGAGATTAAGAATCGCCAGATACAAGGGGCTGGACCAATGGCTCAATGGCTAAAAGGACTCGACACTCTTACAGAGGACTTATCTTTGGGCCTCAACATCCACATGGCAGCCTTTATGCATCTATGACTCCAGTTCCTAAGAATCTGACACTGTCTTTTGACCTCTGCAGGCACCAGGTATACATATGGTGCACTTACACTTACATATACACAGACAAAATACTCATACACATAAAATTACTTTTTTAACAAGTGGACAAAAACAGAACCCCCAGATGGGATACTAATTTCCCAAGCAATATGTGCCACCTAAATAGAGGTCCTCAAATTTCCTCATCACAGCTCTAGATCTCGTTGAGTTGACAGTTGAAATTATCACAAGATCCATAAGAATAAAAGTGGAAAGAGGCACATTTGAACTTGGAACAAAAGTGCTTCTTTTCTATCATGGGCACTCTGGGAATTCTAAACCTAAAACTAAATCCAAGTCCTTAAGAATTTCAGTATATGGAAGCTCTTCATAATCATGGGCTACCCATGCCCATGCATCACAAAGAGTAGACAAGGTCAGCATGCTTTATAGATGAGACACAAAAGGACCAGAGTGTGGAAGGGTGGGTCTCAGCTCTCCCATGACTACAGGCTAAGGTTGCAAAGTCTCAGTCTGCCCCAAAGCAAGCGCACCCTCACTGCCCCATTGGCTGCCAACGCAGCTGTGTGCAGAACTGCCGCCTGCCTTTGTCTCCCTCCTCAGAGACCACAGGATAAATATATTTACATGTATTTACACACATTTCTGGAACATTAAGTTAACTTGAATATCGGAGGAAAATGAATCTAAACAGTTTTTGTTAAAATAGTGGCTGACATTTATTGAGAGTGTTTTATGTGAATTAACTAATTCATTTGCTCAGCACTGTTGAGGATGCTTTATATGAATTAACTAATTTATTCTCTTACTTCAACAACAAGAGGGGAGCACTTGCAATCCTTGTAAAAGTGAGAAAATTGGTTTGCAGGAAAGCTGAGCAATGGACCCAAAGCTGTACAGTGGTAAGAAGAGAAGCCCAATTTTAAACCTAGTCTGCTGACCCAGGTACGGTACAGTTAGAGAGTACAAAATTAAGATGATTATAAGAATGACTAACAGGACTTCAAACGTATTGACCTTCTAAATATATCTCTTGGGGTAAGGACCTTTTGTCGTCTTTATTTCAAGATTCTATTTATAGTAAGTTTAAAGCAGTGGTCCTCAACCTTCCTAATACTGCAACCCTTTAACACAGTTCCTCATATTGCGGTGGCCCCAACCATAAAGTTCTTTTCGTTGCTATTTTGTAACTGTAAATTTTACTACTGCTATGAATTATAATGTACATATCAGTTTTCCGATGGCCTTAGGTAGCCCCTTGTGAAAGGGTCATTTGACTCCCCCAAAGGGGTTGTGACTCGCATGCTGAGAACTGGTGATTGAAAGCATCTGACACATTTGTGTATCCAAGATGATTCTGTTGCCGTAGTATTAAAGGCCCATGGGGCCATGCAGCTCCTTTTTCACAAATAGTTCCTGAACGCTGTCTATATGCAGGCACAGATAACTCGGTCTAAACCCCCTCTCATGAAAGGAAGAACAGAAACC
This sequence comes from Peromyscus aztecus, assembly GCA_902168405.1. Lineage (NCBI taxonomy): Eukaryota > Metazoa > Chordata > Mammalia > Rodentia > Cricetidae > Peromyscus > Peromyscus aztecus. Next base: position 42,765 of record CABHPQ010173334.1, read on the forward strand.
ATGAGGGTACCCCCGTGACTTTGTGCTTTAGGAGTCTTGTCAGTGGGTTGTTTTGTACTCATGTCAAGTTCTGGCTTTATAAAGCCAAACTTGACCAAAGTAAAGCGAACCAAATACAAGACATAGCGAGACATTCACTGCTTTGCTATCCTTGGGGTCATCTAGCTGCTACCTTAAAATGAATTAATCCCCCCTCTGAAAAAAACTCAAGAAATAAGAGAGAAAGCAGTATGAAGTGAGAAAGGGGAGGGAAAAAAATCAAATTTGATTGGACAAACACAAGAAATAAACAGCCCTAAGTGACCACATGTTTTGAGGCTGGAGTGCAGCAGGTGGAAGCAGAGGTTGGTTGGCACAGTGGATTCAAGGGGACAGAGATGGGCACATGAGGATCCACTTGTTCTTGGCATAGTCAGTGAGCCAGACCCTCTGCTAGGCACAGGAGACCCAACAGAAATCAGCATATGTCAAAACAAACATGAGAGGCAAAAGGGAGAGCGACCTTTGGGAGTACTTTGCATGATGCTATTCACCATCAGTCAAGCAGAGCTAATTAAAGACATCAGAAAGAACATTAGGATCTTCCTGGGTGTGGGAACTGGGAAGGAGGAGGGCGAAGGGGACACAGAATCCTTCCGTCCAACTGTTCCTCCAACTGTGTGCTCAGCAGGTGTGTCTGGAGACAGTTGTTGTGGGCAGATTACTCATTAATGTCAGAAATTGGGAGGGGGAAGCCAGAAATGGCATGGAAAAAAAAATGGATGTAAAAGAAGCCAAGGGACAGAGCGGCGCTCGGTGAAGGCAGGAGCTATGGGCCATTGTGCTCTTACTGAGGGGTTTTAACAACTACAAGGTTGATGGTATCACTGACAGGGTAGTCACCTGCTGAATGAGAACAGAGGCTTAGAGATCAGGCAGGACAGGGGAGTGGCTTATTCTGAAGAGGGGACACAACTTTAAGAATGAGCGTTATCATCTGATTCTCACATTTTTTCAGTAAGTTTTTGGTAATATTTCATATGAACTCGGGTTAGTAGGGGAAAAGCACATGTTTCTCCATCCTTTTAGGTCCTCTTGTAAACGCTGGCTCTTCAGAAGTTGTATTATTTTTGTCTCTCTTCTGGAGGCCTGCTGTTCCCTTAATTGATGTGGTAGCATTTGACTGGCTTGTTGCCCATCCTCACATAATCATTATTTTCCATATCTCAGTTGTTGCTCCATTTCATTAACTTTTTTCAGAAAATTGTTGCCTATTTATCTATTTATAGGTTTTGAACGTGTGTAGTCTTTGTCCAAACCCAGTATGATTTCCTTTATCTCCTTGCTTTTGATCCTGAATTTTCCTTTGTTCAGAATCAATCATTTCTCCCCTCGATACTTCCCTTTGATTTCCCCTTCTTACAAGTGCTGACACTGTAATTGGGATTTTCTTGAATTTATGCTTTATGGAAATTCTTCTGGTGATAGGAGGTTAATCTGGGAGACAGCAGGTCTCTAGTTCAAGGCTCCTGATCTGGTGTCCCAGTACCGTCTCTACCCCCCTTTTCCTCACCAAAGTTAACTCCTTCAACAGCTCCTTCCAAGAAGTACTTTTACCCACGTTCTCTTTGTCCTTTCCCTGGAACCATAGAGTTTTCATAATTTAAAGTCCTGTTTCTTTCACTGCATGTCAGCTTATTCATTTTAATTCATTTCCCCACAACTTTCTAAAGACATGTTTGTTTGTTTAATATGCCTGACTATCCTGCCTGCCTGTAGGTCAGCATACCACGTGTATGCCTAATACCTGGGGAGGCCAGAAGAAGGTGTCATGTCCCCTGGGACTGGAATTTCAGATGGTTGCAAACTGACATGTGGGTGCTGGGGGTCAAACCCAGGTCTTCAGGAAGAGCAGCAAGTGCTCTTAACCATGAAGCGCGTGCTCTTTAATACCACTATTTAGCTAGGGATCTCAGATCTTCAGGTTTCTTTCTCATCTATTACTACTATATAGAAACCACCTTGTACTAGCTCAGTGTATTCATTAGTTTACTGTATTCTTTATTGTCTGGACCATTAAGTTCAGTTTAGTGGATTGATTTCTGTGGCGTTTCTTCAGCCCTGAGCTTAAAAGAAACTGTGTCATAGAATTCAATCCGTGTCCGTAGACTGAAATGAATGAACTGAAACCTTCATTGGCTCATGGGAGTATCACAGAATATCTCACCATCTCCTTTTGTGTTGCTTTCGGTGATGTACATTTAGATTCAGTCAGGCAAGGTAAAACTGTGAATCTCTGGCTTCTCTGATTTCAAGATTTCACTAACTGTTTATAAAACCTTTTATCTAGTTAACTCAGCTGCTTGCTATTAAGATGTGTTATCTTCTCAGCTCAGAAATAAAAATCCCAGGGTAAAGAAAGAAAGAGGCCCGGTGTTCCCTGTTTCTGAAGCCCTGTTTGAGTGTCCCTGGCTTAAGCTTCCTGGGGCTAAATTATCTAAAACAGATCTTGTTGTAACACTGTGAAATGTAAATTCTAAGGACTAAGAGGGCACTTGTCTGAGCCTGAGAAAGCTGTGGTTCTGAGGAAGGGTAATACAAATTACAAGCAAAACATACACTCACATCTTTTATACCTAAGATGATGCTTTTCAATCCTCTCTAGGCTCCTCATGGGTCCTGGCTACACACTAGCTTCCTACAGGATCATTATATTTCATGTGGAAACCCAGAATACTCCTAGAGCCACACTGGCTAGTGACCAACAGCCTTTTTCTCCTTGAAGCAATGCAGTCACTCAGTTGTCACTGAAATAGTGTCGTCTTCTTGTTCCCAGACTTGATTCTTACTGCCACATGCCACAAGGCAAGTACATACTCTGAATTTTCTCTAATTGATTTTGAATTAGTTCACAAAAGTGCTCCCAACTCCCCAGCTCTGCACTAGTCTTCTGGGATCTCCACTACAAGCCATCCAGGTCCCTTCAGTTATTGCAAAACTGGGCCATGATACCAAGCTCACATGCACCTGTCCCCTTGTGCAAAAGCATCCCTTGCTGCCTGCTGCCATCAAGTTGGATGCAATGCCCCCCCACAAGGAAGTAATTCCCTTGTTCCACAGTCCTTGGCCCATGGCTGCTTCCATACACCTCTTCTGATACTGCTTTAATAGAGATTTGGCACTCACCAAGCTCCAATTGGTACAAGAGTCCCTCAATGAGACCAATGACAGCTACACCTTCTACATCTTGAATTGTATTCCAGATTATTCTGTATTGTGACCTCTATTCCCTTTTGAGTTATACTTTGTCACAGAAGAAGAAGAGCAGGATACCTCACCACATAGTCTCACAGGAATTTCTATAGATGTATTTCTTCCTTTTTCTTTATTAGTTCCCTATCTTTGTTAGAACCTCTACTTCCTAGGGTCCTATGGGAAAAGGTTGACAACAAAGGCTAGATAAATCTGAATGTTCCCTCCTGCTTGGATTACTTCAATCTCTAGGACAGTCTTTAAGATATTCTTGTGGAGAAGGTGCCTGAACTGGCTTACCCCAGTAATCAGGTCAGTGAATACCCCAACTGTCATCATAGAGCCTTCATCCAGTAACTGATGGAAGCAGATGCAGAGATCCACAGCCAAGCACCAGGCCAAGCTCCAAGAGTCCAGTGGAAGAGAAAAAAGAGGGATTCTATGAGCAAGGGGCATCAAGATCATCATGGAGAAACCTACAGAGATAACCAAACCAAACTAGTGGGAACTCATGAAATTTAGGCCAACATCTGTGGAGCCTCCATGGGACTGGACTAGGCCCTCTGCATAAGCAAGACAGTTATATAGCTTGATCTGCTTAAGGGCCCCCCTGGCAATAGGATCAGCATCCATCCCTGGTGCATGAGCTGGCTTTTTGGAGCCCACTACCTATGGTGGGACACCTTGCACAGCCTTGATGAAGGGGGAGGAGCTTGGACTTGCCTCTGCTGAATGTACCAGGGTCTGCTAGGAAGCCTTACCTTTTTGGAGGGGGGACTAGGGAGTGGGTTGGGAGGGGAAGACTGGAGGGGCAGGAGGAAGGAAGAGAAGGGGATCTGTGGTTGACATGTAAAGTGAATAAAAATTTCCTTAATAAAAAATAAATAAATAAATAAATATATTCTTGAGAGCTCTATTCCCTTATCAATAATTGCATTCTCTTCCCAAAGAACTCCTAAATACTGTGGTAATTAGGCCTGCTTTAGAACTGCCTCATGGGCTTGCCAGTGTTGCTCAAGTGCATTTGAGCCCTAGAATAAACATACCAGGTTAATTGTGAGATCCCTATCCCTTGATTTATGGTTGTAGAAACATTAGTACTTGTGGCCCTTTCTACTTTTATTTCCCATAATCCTTTTTGTATATGAGTAGCAGTACAGGTTAGAAGATACTTTGCCACCAATCACCTCATTAGTTTCAAAATAAGACTACTAGATAAGTAGTATAGGTACCATTTTATGTGTCTTTAGTCTTCACACAGCTGGTGTATACAAAGTTGCCTTTTATCCAAAGCTACCTGTTCTAGTTTTGTTTCTGTGGTTGTCACAAAATAGCCTGACAAAAAGCAAACTAAAGGGAAAAAAAAGATTTATTTTAGCTTACAATCCATAGGCCATCCTTGCGGGGAAGCCAAGGCAAGAACCTCATAAAGGTCAGTGCATCACACCCACAGACACGAGCATGAGAAATGACTGCATATGTGCCCCCATGCTCCACTTGATTTCTCCATCTGTATACAGCTCAAGACCCCTGCCTAGGGAATGGTGCCACCCAGAGTATGCTGAGTCTTCCAACATCAATTTAAATTAGATAATCCCTCCCAGGGCAACCCAATTCAGAAAATCCCTCATCAAAACTCTCTTCTCCGGTGATCCTAGGTTATGTCAACTTATAACTGAATGAGTTGCACAATGTAAAAGGAACTCAGTTGTTACTTTGAGGATTCCAATGTATAACACTGATACTCAAAATCCCTGTGTCATGTTAATGAGGTATAGATAAAGATAGCCTATGCTTAATAATAACTATAATTTATTAAGGAATTTGAAATGTTAGCCAAGTTTGGGAAACTCATAACTGATTTGTAAACAATCAGAAGTCTGGCAAGAGAAGGTTTTGCTGTGTTCCCTCCTAGCAAATAAGCATGTGGATGAGTTTGGCTAACACAGGAGGGAAAACAATTTTAAGTGAAAATTAACTCATTTAATTCTTGTGTGAACTCTTATCCAGAGAAACAGTCCCATTTACAGGTTTAAGATACGAGTTTCAATTCACTTCACTGAGCACAATTCCAGTTGCTTCTTTGTCAGGCCCTGTGCTGAGGTACAAGGAAGGATTATAGAACTGATTACAAACCAAACCTAAATATCAAAAGAGTTCATGGTTTGCTGCGGAAAATAAACCTCGGACACAAATAACTAGGAGACAGGTTGACTGCGATAAGAAACAGGTAAAACGCCATGCTAATCCAGAAGAGTAAACAACACAAGCAAGCAAGCGTTCTTTAAAATGTAAATAGCTCTCCCTCACTTCAAGATAGGAGTAAGAATGAAATTCACTTGATAAATAAGGAGGAGATGTCAAGTGACCCCAAGCATCTACCCCAAGATACACCCATGTATGGGTCCCACTCACCCTAGAGGAGTAGTTGGTCTTCCTGGAACACAAGCGCTCTGGAGGCATTGCAGGCTGCTGTTCTCTTAATCAGTAGCAGATTTAGAGTCTTTGGTATTGACCACTGGAAGTCAGGTCACTCTACTGCTTGGGTGGTCTGACTCAGCCCAGTCCCTTCTGTCACAATTGACATTCTCTAGTTTCATTAAGGGGGTATTAGATTTCCACAGGGCAGATTCCCATTTCCACAGGGTACATACAACCCACTAATGATGATTGCAAATGAGAGAGCCCTGTGCATCCATCCAAATCGAAGTCACACCTTCACCCTTGGAATATAGTTGTGATTACATTAAAGACACATTACAAGTCTGTCGCCTCTCGTTCCTTTTATTGTGCGTGTGTGAGTTGCATCTGATCCCTTTATTTCCTATTAAATTGTGAGCATTTCCTTTGGATTCAAATGTGCCTTCTCTACTACAAAACAGCAGCACACCCAACAGTTCCAGTTAGGAAGTGAACAGGAAAAACTGCATCCATTTAAACAAGCCGGTATACGGTCTAGCAAGCACAAACATGCTTTTCCGATTACAAAATGTGGATTATGGACATTATGCCTGGGACCTGCCTTCAATTTTCTTCTAAAAAGCCAAAGCCTAGCTGGTTTATACCCCCTGTGTCTCATCTTCAGTATGTCTTTTCTCTTAAGTGGTCAAGCATGTTTTCTGTTCCGCTTCATGCAAAGAAACCTGATAAGGATAACTGCCAGCATTCAGAGCATTTTGGGGGGAGGGCGGGGCAGGGACAGGGAAGGCCTGGGTTGGAGGTCAAAGAAGGTTAATAAAAGACCACTATCTAGAGGACCCCCAAAGGGATTTTCTTAGAGTGATAACCTGTTATATCTTTATGTCTATTTTAAATATCATGCATTGAACATTTTTTTTTATGAAAGAACATTATCCCAGTCCTGTATATATAACTGTAATTACAAAATCTAAGTAGATAGGCTAATCTTTATTGCCCTCACATTATAGAAGAGACATAAAGGCCAGGGATGTTGCTAAGATGAGATGGAGAGGACAATGTCAAGCAGTTGCTTTGAAGATCGATTCTATCCTCTCTGCCTGGATTCTAGGAGCATCCTGGACCGTCTTCTAGGTAACAGGAATACTGAAGTACATGAGCAGTGGGCTTTGCCCCCGTCATCTCCTAATGCTACACCACTGCCTTTCATGTGGGTGTCAAAGCACGGCCTGTCACTGGAGAATCTTACAAGTTCATCACGCAATGTCTGTCTCTGGGTACTTATGAGAGGCAAAGCAAAAAGACCCACACAATGGAACTTGGGATGTGAAAATTACTCAAAGAAGCTGTATCTAAGGTGGGTGTATACATACTGGGGACTGTTAGAAACCCACGGGGTGGAACACAGGCTATAGGAGATGCCTCTAACATACCCAGCAGGAAAATGTATTCATTCCTCGAAGACATGAGTTCCTAAATCTTTGTGTGACCTAATGGTAGAATGAGGAGACAGAGATCATCATTCAGATGCAGGCAGCT
>CABHPQ010173335.1:12433-22497 GCA_902168405.1 Peromyscus aztecus
AGAGAGAGAGAGAGAGAGAGAGAGAGAGAGAGAGAGAGAGAGAGAGAGAGAGGAAAGAGGAAGTTTAATTAAGTTTGAATTTTAAATGAACAATGAATTTTTAAAAGTATACCCTATACAATGCTTTGCTGAAAAATTATTGCTGTCTTCTAGAAATTATAATTTAACATTTATTCACTGCCACTATGTACTCCAGCCTCCACCCACAGGGACACGTGATAAAATATAGACCTCAGCCAGGTTCATTCCCTGGATTCATGGCCCCATTTCTTTAAAAGGCCTTTCATTTCTCTCTGCCTGTATCTTTCTTCTGTTCCATTCTCCTTCCTTCATTCTCCACATAGGGAAGGGGATCAACCCTCTTCTCACCTGCCGGGGGAATCCTTGTGGGCCTAGGCACAGGCAAGGAAGCTGTTCTCCAGAGGATTCTGTCCTGATTTTTCCCTAGTTCTTGGCTGACTATGCCACTTGTTAGTTTCTTAGCAATTTATAAATAGTCATTATGCTTCCAAGAATGTTGACATAGGAGCACAGTGTGGGCGGTGGTGTGTTGGTGAGATGTATGTATGTGTGGAAGTATGGATGAAGGGATGGATGGATGAGTGGTTGGACGGAGAAGTGGATATATGGATTGATCTATAATGGATGGATGTGTAAGTGATGGGTGGAAGAAAGGATAGATAGATGGGTGGATGAATGGATGGATGTTTGGATGACAATATGAATGTATGGAGTAGATGGATGGGTGACAGATGGGCAGATGGGTGGTGTATGTATATATGTATAGATATAGATAGATGATAGATAGGTAGATAGATAGGTAGATAGATAGATAGATAGATAGATAGATAATGGATGAATGGCTGGGTAGATAGATGAATGGGCAATGGATGGATGAATGTGTGGGTGAATGGATGAATGAGTGGATAACAAGTGGACAAGTAGCTATGTGGAAGATGGATGACTGGGTGGATAAATGATTACATGTATGGATGAATAAACATTGGCATGCAAAGAAGGGACATAAAAAGTTGACCTCACAAGTCAAAGGATGAAGCATGGATGCCCCAGTCCTTCTGTGGTGTCCAGAGGGTAGAGCCATGGCTTCCCACTCTCTCTTTCTGGGCAGGCTATGGATCTAGTGGTTTATCATTCCCTCCCCTGTGTTCCTGCATCATTTACTCTTTAGGAGGGTTTGGAGTGGCCCTCAGCCTGAGTGTGTCCCCAGGAGCCCTGGCTCTCCAGACACCCCGACTGCCCTTTGCACTCTCTGCAGAGACTGGGCAGCTGAGTCTCTGGGTTTCAAGGAGCTTCGGCAAGGCAGACACACATGAACAGACTTTAGCACGTTGTCAAGAACTTAAAATTGCAGTCATTTGCATGACTTCACTTTAATTGCTGTAATAAATAATTTTTGGTTAATTAGGATGCATAAACTTATATATCATTTATTAACAAAAATAATTTGCAGGAGAAATTGATGTGTTTTTCCATCGGGCTTTCTCAGCCAGTCTTGCAAACCCTGATAAGTAAACAGTCACCCAAACAGTGGCAAGAGGACCCTTGCACTTGACTGATAAGTCTTTTCAGACCTACTGTGTGTGGTTGTGTGCTGGCTTGGGGAGCCATTGACAAAAGAAAGCAGTAAGAGCAAAAACCATGCAAAGAGCTCTCTGGCAGGGCTGGAGTCACCTTATCAATTTTTTACTGTGCCTTTGGGCAAGTGACTTCAGTGGCTCTGTGCCTTGCTTCCTCGTCTGCAGAATGTACCAGAGGGTGTCATGATCTGCACAGAACTCATTGTGGAGGTGGCTCAGCATGCATTTCCTTTTCTCCAGTAGCTGCATGCCGATGCTCATTGGAGACTTAATTCTCTTATTTGGTCCCTAAGCTTTGACTAGGACAGAGGTAGGGTTTGCAACCCATGCCTGGATCAGTTTGCACAGTCTTGACCACATGGTCGAAGGGTGGACATGTGACTAGATTGCTTGATCAGAGCTAGTTCTTAGTCTGTCCCCCGCAACCCCAGAGTCCTGTGCTGACATTGGGGCAGCCAGGTCCAATCAGCCCTAAAGGAAGTCCACCCCTTGGAATTTTAGATCCATGATCTAGTAGCATCCAGGTGGATGTAAGCCAGCTTGAATTTTTCTTTCTGTGGGCCTCACTCAGCAAGACTTCATTATCAACTCTTGGAACCATGTCAGATTTGGGGGACTTGATAGCTAATTAACATTTAAAAAGCAAGAAGAAACTGTAGGGGTCTGGACATGGCTCAGTGGTAAAAGTACTTACTGTTTTTCAGAGGACCCAAGTTAGGTTCCTAGAACTTACAGCTCAGAGCTGCCTGTAAGTCCAGCTCAAAGGAATTTGATATTCCTTTTTGGACTCTGGGGACACCTGCACTCACTTGTATACCCGCATATACATATAATTTAAAAATAGTAAAAAAACAAATGAACAAAAAGCCTACCTGCTATGACTGCCTACTGCGATTCTTCAATGCAGGACAAGAAGTGGTCCCACAATTTGGAGTGATGAGATCCGTGTGGGTTTGACGACACCTCACGGTGTAGTAATATCAAATCTGGAGCCAAACCTCGAGAACTGGGCAAGTTCTGAGATCTGCATAAGGAAGAGACCTTCGATAGGCTAAGTGGAAAGGAAGTATGCTGTGGCCAGCGAGTGTTGGCAACACTGAATGCACCACACTGCCTTTTCCCTTAACTTTTCCCAGGTCATGGTCCACAAGAACCCATAGCCAGCCTGCTAATTGGATGATTCCAACCATGCTGATGACCTGCCAGTATCCACTGTGCTGAAGGACTTAGCATACAACTTTCCAGAAAGTTCACTGGAATGCAATTTACTTCTCTTCTCCCCATGGTCATGTTGCTCCCTGGCGATACTGTTACAAAAAAAAAAGTCCTCAGGGTGTCCCCCTCTTTCTGACCTGATGTGCCAAACCCCAGCTTTTTGAGTCTCCCTCCAATGACACTTGCCACCGTCCTGCTCAGAGAGGATAGTTCAGTTGTTCTGACTCTACCAATGTCCTTTGTGTGTAATGTGTGGCCTTCCAGTGGCCACCGAGGTACACGTTCATCCCGAATCTGGTCCTCCTTTAATAACTCAGCCAAGCAGCCTTTCCCTGTGCTCTGTTCTTTGAAAGGATATGCTGTGGGTGTTGCATGGATGTTCCCTGTCAACCCAGTGCCTCTTATGATGGGAAGAAAAGGGCTGATGACCACATGTCTACCGAATCAGCAACTCCATGCCACCTGTCCCTCTCCCTGTGCTTCCCTCTCTCCTGTTCCTCAGCAGTGTGGCTCTTGCCTTCAGATTAGATGTGACCACAGCTGTCTTGAAGCAGAGTGCCTATGACAAACTACGGGAGGCCCTCACAAGATCCTTGTGGAGGGAGAGGAAGGCTCACAGACTCTCAGGAGGTCTTCAGAGGCCCTCACAAGGTCCCGGCTCTCTGCAAGGATATGTAACTGCATATAACTAAGGAACAGAAGTAACTAAGTCTCCAGAGAGCCTGTGGGGGTGAGGAGTCCAGAACTGGCTACTTCTGGGAACGCTGCCATGGTCTGAAATTGATGCCTTTTACACATCCACCCCAAAGGGATGAGTATGGTGGGGCCTTAGGTTCCTGCCCTCCCTGCATAATCTAATCTCTACTCTTTTTGGGGGTACCTGGGAACTTGGTTTACCTTGTTTCCTGGGGTCAGTGTAATAGGAAATGTGTGTGCATGGGTAGGGGTTTGGTCAACATCTCATGGGGATGTAGGAAGTGCCAGGAGCAAGAACGATGAGCAGGTTTGACGTCTTAGCCTCAGCTGAGAACCCACCCATGGAGGGTTTCCCGATGAAGGGCTGGAACCAGTCCTAAGGAACAGACCTTTGAAGTCAGTGCGAAGGGCCTCCTATATTGTAGGGACTGCTGGAGGAAGAGGCTTGGAGGCTGAACAGGGGGGTGAGGGGGGAGGGCAGGGTGACCCTGGGAGCTGGAGGGAGCATTCAACACAGATCTGATCATGAGGACTCAAATTTGTTTAAAAGGGTCCCATATTTCTGGCCTAGGGAGATCCTATCCTCTGAGGAGCAGTGGTTGAGTCATGTACCACACCACCCTGGTCAGAGGCTAAAGAGCAGAAAGGCCCTCTTTCCCAAAGCCCAGAGGATCTGGTCAGACAGACAGATGTATGAAGGTGCATGCACACACACACACACACACACACACACACACACACACACACACACACCAGGCCACACCAACACATCCACCCAGAGTCATAAGATGTGGGGACACTGGGGAAGCAGCATGGCTACAGCCTGGTTCCTACTCTGATCCCCTGGAAACTCAGACAGCTTGTTTGTGCAGACAAGCCCCAGTGCGTGGGCTTCGCTTCTTTCCGGAAGAGACCACTTCTGAGAGGTGCCCCTGTCACATTCTCCCAACCTCCCTGTGCCAGAATCTTCAATGCTGGAGGCGAGCTACTCAATAGAACATTTTGCAATTAATTTGGTTTCCACAACACTGATCAATAAATCACAGAGAAGTCTTCCGGGAACAATTTGTTTCTCTCTCCTAAGGAGCTGCAGGATGACGTTGGCTTTACCAGGGGAAGCAAGTTCGGGTCACAGGTGTCTGTGTGGTACCATCACCCAGTCCACCGCTACACCTCATCGTAACCACTCTTACAGATTTATATAAGTACACAATGTTTTCCTCACAAAAGTAAACTCTTGACCACAGAAAAAACTGCATACCAGATAGCGTTTTTATGGGCGTGACCAGCCTCAGCAGGTACCTGCTGAGCAGAGGCAAGATGGCTCTTAGCAGGCTCATCTTTCCAGCAGAGGGAATGGGTGCCAGGCATCAGAGGGGTGGAGATGAGATCCTGGGCACCCTGGTGGGACAGAGCTGTGCTGTGTCCCTTTTGTGCCTAGTAGGAGTTGACAAACTCTTTCAGAGCATAGCACCCCTGAGAGTCACCCCCCTTACACATGTACCCCAAAGTACAAAGAAACCAGATGGTCCTTGCTCTGCTCTGGCTCCCTGGACCCGAACCCCATCTTGTTTTTAGGGTATGGATCTTCTACCTCCAGTGACTGTAGCAAAACCCCAAAACCCTGGAGGCTGGGGAGACAGCTCTGGTGATGAAGTCCTTGCTGTACAAGCATGAGACACTGAGTGTAACCCCCAGAACCCATGCAAGAATACAATGCATGATGGTATGTTTTCTTCCTTGTGCTGGGAAGCCAGATGCAGGAAGATCTCTGTGGTTCACTGTCTGGCCAGCCTAATGGAATGTGGAATTCCAGGCCAATGTCAGATCCTATCTTTAAAAAAAAGTGATGGTTTCTGAGGTATAATACCTAAGATTATCCTCTTTGGCCTATACACAGGTGGGGACAGCCCCATACACAAGAATACCATACACACATACACACACACACACACACACACACACACACACACACACACACACGGAAAATGCCCTGGTCAAGCATGTTTCCTGAGTCTTCCTGTATCTCCACAGAGCATTTTGAAGATGAAGTGGGCTCAGGGGTCTCTCTGCCCCCTATTTTTTGTGCTTTCTCCAAAATAGTGGAGGCTGCAACTGTCCTGGGACTGTATCTCAACATCCCCAAGAGGGTACTCAAGTGCCTTGGACTCTAAGTGATTCACCCAATGGTCCACTTTGCTCCTCCAAGCACAAAGGCTCCAGGAAATTCTTAGAGTCATTTATGGAAAATATGGCGACTTAGTCCAACTACCAGGAAAATGTATTGGTGAAATAACTTTGAAGCAGCTGCTAAGTCAGTTTCCTGTCTCCATTCTGGGGCCTGTTGGTAGCTGGTATCTGTGCTTTCATGGTCAGCTGGGCTGGGAACTGGTTGATAATTACCCCCACAGGAGACTCTAAGCTTGCTGGTGGCAGGCGTCACATCTGTCTACCACTAAGTCGCAGACTGCTCCCCTGGAAGAATGTCTGGGGTCTAGAGAATGCTTGGTAGCTGTTGCAGGAACTCCTCAGGGACAGAGGTGATTAGGAGACACATGGGTGGAGGTTGTCTAGCCTTTGGGGAGTTCTGGAAGGTTCTCCCCAAATCATGAAGGACATATTAGACAATTCAAGTTCCTTCCAATTGCTAATGATCTAGAATTTTGCAAAACAAGAGGTCAGCTCTGTGCACTAGGAACGAACGTTACTAATTGGACCCTGAGTTGTTAAGAGCCCTGAAAAATGCCACTTGTGTGCTGGTAATGAAGGTGAGAAGCCATCAGTGACGTCTGTCAAGAGGAGCCACTAGGAGCAAAGCGGGGGCTCAGAACGGATGCTGCTTCACGCCTGGAACACTTTGAGCCCTGAAAAGGCCAGGTGTACAGTGTAGCTGTCAACTTTCTAGATGACTTTGCCGAGTTCTGATGATCTTTCTTGTGCTCATTTGAGCTATTGATTAAAATCAGCATTTCCCCTTGTGCTTCATCTTTTCAATAATGCTAATTTCAGTAATTCATTAAGTTAGACCCGACAGTGCCTCTGCTCCTAACATCCATAATGAGCCAAGTCTTGTGATTCGAGCATGGGACAGCCCCAGGATGAGATAGCACTCTGCCATGGACACAGCTGGCCCCATCACATATGGAGCCCTGCAAAGACCCCAAGTCCAAAATGGTTTCAACTCCAGCTCATTGCCAGAACCAAACATTCCCCAGGAGAACAAATGAGTCATCTTGCTTTCAAAGGTCTTTGCATTAGAAAGACATTCTGCCTTGGACTCCCTCATTCATTCTCGAATTTAATATCCTGAGACATCAGGAAGTCGTCCACAGTATCTAAATTAAATTCTTTTTTCTGAAGCACAGGTCCATTTCCTTCTCAGGAGATAGCAAACTGCCAGCCACACTGTCTGTGTGATAACCAGAGATACATCAATTCTTAGGATGACCTGACCCAACCTCTCTTCCAGAAGGAAGGCACACTTGAAGGTAGTCAAATGTTTCATAAAGACTGCAAAAAGAATTGTATGCAGGGCTAGGATTAGGGGCCAAGATTCCTGCAAACTCTTTAAGGACCCCTTCCCCACTTCAAGCCCATTCCCCATGGCCTCCTTCAAGGAGCCCCAAGGAGCATGAATGTGCAATGTCAAAGAATTGAACAGCCATGTCGCAGGGAAGGAAATTCAGCTGGCTGTGAGAGGATAAGAAAAGATACTCAGGTTTCCTCATAATAAGAGTAATGTACACAAGTCACTACCAGTGCAACTGAGGCATCCATCTGGTCGACCACATCCTGTGCTTTCTCTGCTCTGCAGGAAGAACTGAGTGGGCTCCAACTTCTGCTGAGGAGAGGAGAGAAGAGCTCCTAAGAGCCATGGTGGTATCCACTGAGGTCAAAGTGGGAGGGCCTTTGGATACCTCCTTGAAGGAGGCCATGGGATGTCTCATTTGAGAGCAGAAGGAAGCCACAGCCCTCTGCAGTGGTCTGGAGACAGACCTAGGGCCAGACCTTTCCCCTGTTCCTAGGGACACTCAAAGCTTGACATCCTCCCATGTGGCTGGAGCCAGGGACAGACTCCCAGCATCTCAAAGGTACTTGCCATGATAGAGCTTGTGCTGGGCGAGCTATTGCACTGATCTTGTCACTCACGCCAGCCTCCTGCACTGTGAATGTGATGCTCTTCTTGCCAGGAGGCCGCCATCTTAGTCAGTAGAGACCTACTTTCCACAAATGCATCTGTGCAATAAGGACATAAAGGATGAGGCATCCAGGTCTCTAGGAGTTGGCTATGGGGCTGTGGGATCCAATTCTGAGTCTTGGGATAGGGGACAGGGATGGGGCTGAGTGACTCTGACACATGAGTCAATGAAAAAGGAATGAAATTAGAGAAGAGTGAACCCACCCCTTCCCATATCCCAGCTTGATCCCTCAGTGTGGAGGACTTTGAAGGTACAGGAATTCTCCCAGGCTGTTCAGAGTTGAAGATGGCCCTGCCATTCCTGTTTGTACTGCATAGCACTTCAGAACTTCTTCTGAGTTTCCTAAAGGAACTTCTGTCTCCGTGGCCCATCAGATCTTCCCAACTGGTCCCCCCAGTTCCCTGGGGGAATATCCAAACCTAACTGCACCTATCCTGGCCAAAGTGTAGACATCCTAAAGAGATTCTTGAGTCTGTTCCTTCAGCTCTCAGGCTATCTATGGAAACAGCAGGCCCCAAATAACTAAAAAATTCTCCAGGAATCCTCTTCGGGGGAAGAGAAAGGCTGAAGCTTAGGGCCAGCCCGAGGAAGGATCTGTTTCCCAGAAAGAGAGTTCACATAGTTCTGACAACTTGGAAGACAGCCTTGCAGTGGGGCTGAGACCATGAGGGTGGGCAGGACCACATACTGACCTGTCTTCCTCCATTTAACCCTGAACTCCATGGAAGGAACACAAAGATGGACTTGGGGTAGAGGTGGATCATCAGTGAGTCTGCTCGTTCCTTGTCCCAGTATGGCCACACTGATTAAATCCCCTTTCTCTGCTTTTGACCATGATTTGTCCCTTTAATAGGGGTGTCGGGGCTAGAGCCCAGGCTTTTAACCCAATTTCCAGAAACACGGTGACAAACCCACTTCTCCCCATTAATGGAACCTCATAGAGCCATCCTTCCATCCCCACAAGAGTGACAAGAATTAAAAAGCTGCATCCAAGTGTTGGCAAGGACAGGGAGCAGTAGAAACTCTCAGAAACCAAAGAGGGGGAAACGGCAGCCACACTTAGGAACTTTGCAACTGATCTTAACAACATGTCCAGCCATTCCACCCTGGAGATCTACTTGGGGGAAAATAAAGGCCCACAGAAGAGTATTCTTAGCAATGGGTTCATGCATAAAAGCTCAGATGGCCATAACTGTAGGATGCTAAGTAGATTAAGGGGTAGATACACTATGAAATATTAGCAAGAACACACAAGTTCCTGACTCTGTAAGCATTATGCTCAGTAGAAGAATCCAGATGCAGGCAAGCACAGCTGTATCTTTTGAGGAAGGTGAAGAGCAGACAGAATTAATTATCACATTGACATCAGAATATTGTTTGCCTGGGATAGGCAGAGGAGGGGTGATGAACTTAAGGAGGAGAGAAGGCTTTCTGCTGGCTCAGTTGTGATTGTTGATGAGAACATTGCTTTGCAGCGTTGTAAGGTGGGGCACAATGGTGACCCACGGTCAGTTGGTGGCTAAGTGGATGTACACATAGTAGAATTTATAGAGCTGCAAACTTACACTTTGAGCATGTTACTGATTGTAAATAGACCACAAGCACACAGAAATCTGGAAGAAAAACCACCTCATTCTGCCAGATCCACTGTCAACTTCTTGCACTTTAAATTGTACATGCAAAGGTGGCACTGTTGGTGAGTTCTGTATTCCCAAAGTCTGTATTTAAAGTGTACAAGCTTTATGCAGTTTGTGGCAAAGGCAAGAATAATTTCAGATTATTGTGAAGCCGCAGTTGACACGTATGGAATTGCTCTGCGTACAGGAACACTTCTGGGTATTTTATTGCCTAATAAGGAGAAAGTTATACATGCCATTTCTCAGCCCGGGGATTGCTGTCAGAGCAATATACGGAGGCAGAGGAGGGTTTGCATTATCAGTGGTGGAATTTTGTTTATGGAGAAACAGGTACCCTGGAGCCTGCCTGGGAGCTAGGGGTGTGTGGGCAGCCACTCAGGTGATTGATGGACCAGTTTAATTACTAAGAAGCCTGCAGGGCTGCAGCTGGGGCCTGGGCCTCCAGAGATACCCCAACACCTCAGCGAGAGATGATTGGGCTGGCCTTGGCTACACATTCCTACTTCTGGATACTTTCCTCTCCTACCCAAACTTTATCTTGTCTACCACCAACTCTATTTTAATGGGGGATTTTTTCTGAGGGATAGAACTCAGGGCCCTCTACATGCTGGGTCAGCATTCTACCACCCAAGCTACAGCCTAGTATTTCTTCTTCTTCTTCTTCTTCTTCTTCTTCTTCTTCTTCTTCTTCTTCTTCTTCTTCTTCTTCTTCTTCTTCT
>CABHPQ010173336.1:0-45620 GCA_902168405.1 Peromyscus aztecus
ATCCAAAGCCACATGGCTGGGCCTCTCACAGTAACATCCTACCTCTCTGGTAATAATTTCTGTTCTAGTTTCCTTTGTATTCCTGGGATAAAATACTCTGGCCAAAAGTAACTTGTGATGGGAAAAGGATTATGTGGCTTGCAATTCCATGTCACCGACCATCACTAAGGGAAGTGAGATCAAGAACAAAAGCAGAGCAGTGGAGGATGGCTATCCACTGGCTCACTCACAGTCTATTCATACTTAGCCAGCATCTCTTACAGCTAAGGACCGCCTGCCCTGGTTGGTGCTTCCCACAGTGGGGTCTCCTGCACCATTTAACAATCAAGGCAATTCTCACAGATGTACCCACAAGACAATCTGATCTGGGCAATGCCTCAAATGGGACCCCCTTGTCAAATGACGCCAGGATGCATTGTTGTCAGCTGAATCTAACTAGAATACTGTGTATTATCAAGAATCACCCTTTTGTTGTGCCTAGAAAAACAGAGCTAAATTGATGTCATTTGGAGAATGTTCTGCAAAACAATATACCTAAATGACTGTTGTCAGTTGAATTCCTCAGAAAACAAGCCTAAAATCCCCATCATTTTGGATACCTTTAATTATGCTAAGGTGCATGATTTCCAGGTGATTCTAAAATTTTATCTAAATATTTTGGGTAATTGTCTTAATGATAAAAGTTTCTTCTTCTCTTCTCTGCTTATATTATTTTCTTCACTGTGAAAAGAGAAATGTGTGCCTCCCTGGTCATAGGTCTAGCACTCTGTGTATACAGTTTCAAGGGATTCATGTTTTATGCTCCTATCATCGCTATTATCTTATCCTTTATATGTGGCGATATTGTGTTCCCCAGTATATTGTGCACCCTAATAAACTTATTTGGGGTCAGAGAACAGAACAGACACACTAGATATAGAGGCCAGAAAATGGTGGTACACACACCTTTAATCCTAGCATTCCAAAGGCAGAGATCCGTCTGGATCTCTGTGAGTTCAAAGCCACCACTGGAAACAGCCAGGCATGGTGACACACGCCTTTAATCTCAGGAAGTGATGGT
The DNA here is from genome assembly GCA_902168405.1 of Peromyscus aztecus. Lineage (NCBI taxonomy): Eukaryota > Metazoa > Chordata > Mammalia > Rodentia > Cricetidae > Peromyscus > Peromyscus aztecus. The sequence goes on from CABHPQ010173336.1 coordinate 1,061, forward strand.
AGGAAACAGAAAGGTATAGAAGGCATGAGGACCAGGAACTAGTCTGGTTAAGCTTTTGCCTATTTAAGCTTTTAGGTTTCTAGCATCTGTTCAGCTGAGATCCATTCTGGATGAGGACTCAGAGGCTTCCAGTCTGAGGAAACAGGATCAGCTGAGAAGTTGGCCAGGTGAGGTGGCTGTGGTTTGTTCTGCTTCTCTGATCTTCCAGCATTCACCCCAATACCTGGCTTCAGGTTTGTTTTTATTAATAAGACCTTTTAAGATTCATGCTACACTTATATTTCTTGTTCTAATCTACATTTGTTTCCTACACAGTGCCTTAAAACACTTGTAGAATAATTTCAAATGTAATTAACTTATCATTTTTAAAAGCCAGGAAAAAAATCTGGTGAAATGTACATAAACACACAATTCCAAGTTTTTTTAAAAAATGTAATTTTTACTATTAGTGCCTTTTTGGGGGGGGGGGGTCCAGAAAGGGTTTCTCCATGTAGCTTTGCACCTTTCCTGGATCTCGCTCTATAGACCAGGCTGTTATTAGTGCCTTGTAAGCTAGTTTTTTTTATATATAATATGGGAAAATTCTTTCTGAATGAAGATGGAGGAGCAATGAGTGGATGGGGAGAGGGGTAGATGGGAGTCAGGGGAGGGAACGAGAGGAGAGGAAGGAGGGGAAACTATGGTCTGTATGTAAAACAAAGGAACAAAATGTTAATTTTAAAAAAAGAGAGAAAAAAATAAAATGCAAAGACCCTAAAAATAACATGGGGAATGTATTATTGATCCCCCTGTACGTCTGTCTAGACAGACTCAGAATGGTATCTTCCCATATGCAAGGCTGGTTTGAGTGGCACTGTAATCTGTGCTATTGGGCAAAACGTGATGAGACTGCGGCACAGCTGAGCTACTATAGATAGGGCCTGTCGATGACATTAGGGGGATTCTTGGCCATCTCCACGGTAGAGGAGAATGAAAGTTAAGGAGTAAAACCATCATCATCATCATCGTCATCATCATCATCATCATTATCAATCATCTTAAACAAGAAGTTGAAGGTAAAATACAGCTCTCCCTGTTGTGTCATAGAAAGTTACCACAGAAAGCACTCTGATAGCAAACAAGACAGAGGGACACTGGCGTACTGCCATGAAGCATGTCATACCTGGGACTGAGGGACACTGAAAAACTGACACTACACATATCACACCTGGGACTGAGGGACACTAGCACTGCCACTAAACAAACACATGTCCTACTCAGAGTTACTGTTGATGGCTGTGATGAAAGGTGGAGACCAAAGCAGCTTAGGGATGAAAGAAATTGTTCCCATTTACATTTCTAGGTAGCAGTCCATCACTGAAGAAAGTGAGGGCAGGAACTCTAACAGGGCAGGATCCTGGTGGAAACAGCTGATGCAGAGGCCATGGAGGGGTGCTGCTTACTAACTTGCTCCACATGGCTTGCTCAGCCTGCTTTCTTATAAAACCCAGGATCACCAGCCCAGGAGTGGCACCACCCACAATGGGCTGAGCCCTCTCCAATCAATCACTAATTAAGAAAATACTTTAGAGCCAGATCTTAAGGAGGCATTTTCTCATCTGAAGCTCCCTAATGTCTAATGACTATGCCTTGTGTCAAGTTAATATAAAACTGCCCAGCACAACTGACCCTTATCAGCTTGACATACAAACATATCACAGTTAAGCCACCACCTTTCTTTTTTTGTTCATCCCCAAGAGCACACATTAACATGAGCATCACAATATAAGGTATTCCAAGTCTTAAAAGTCCCACAGACTTTACAAATTCAAACATTTTAAAATCCAGTCTGTTTAAAAAAAAAAAAAAACTCCAAAGTCTCTTTTAAAGCCTAAAATCTATTTAAAACTTCAGTCTCTCAACTGTGGGATCCTATAAAGTCAAAACTAAATTATTTTCTTCAAGAAGGAAGAACCAAGGCACAATCACAACCAAACACCGACTATGTAATAGCTCAGTATCCAGTGTCTTGGATCCACTCATGATATTCTGGGCTCCTCCAGAGTATTTGGGTCACTTCTCTGGATCTGCACACATAGATCATCTCCTACACTCAGTCCAGCTCCACTCCACACATACTGCTGTCCTTGGTAGTTGTCCCATGACACTGCCTCCTCCAAAATGTTGGGGTCTTCTGCTGCAACTGGGCGGCACTTTCACTTGTAGCCTCTCCTAGGCTCTCTTCAGGAACTCCAGCCCTACTACACAGTGCCAAGCCTCAGCTGCTTTCTGTGACCCTCTTCATTCCTTCAAAACCAGCAATACCTGCTTGACTCTTACACTACCAAGTTGCTCTGGAACACAGTTTCTGTGTGCTGACCCTGAGGAAACACTTTGCAGAAAATTTCATCTCAATGACACTGTTCTCTTCTTAATCACAACTCCAGCTGACCAACACTCATTGTTCTGGCAATGGAACAATGCTTTAGAGGTTCTGGTCTTTTGTTAATCACCCCCTGATTCTTCATCTCCAGCTGACCAGACACCACAGATTTGTCACATAAATGGCCTGATAGAGTCTTTACTTCTCTCTGAAATTTCACAAACCAGGCCTGCACAGTCTGTACTCAACATTCTTACCTTTCAAAGTCCCACAGAAGAGCCTGTGAGCTCAACGGCTTTTCTAGCCCAAAGTTCCAGAGTCCTTCCACAGTCCTCTCAAACTAACACTGTCAGGTCTATCACAACAATCCCCCATGATCCTGGTACCCATTTCTACACTAGTTAGGATTTCTATTGCTGTGATGAAACATCATGACTGAAAAGCAAGTTGGGAAGAAAAGGAAAGGGTTTATTTGGCTTACACTTCTATATTACTGTTTATCATCAGAGAAAGTCAAGGAAGACAGAACAGAAAGACAGGAACTCAAGCAGGGCAGGGACCTGGAGGCAGGAGCTGATGCAGAGATCATAGAGGAGTGCTATTTACTGGTTTGCTCCTGATGGCTTGCTCAGCCTGCTTTCTTACAGAACCCAGGACCACCAGTCCAGGAATCACCCCACTCATGATGGGATGGGTCCTCCCCCATCAATTACCAATTAAGAAAATGTCCCACAGGCTTGTATACAGCCTGATCTGTATGCAGGAGAATGAAGGCATTTTATCAATTGAAGATCCCTCCTCTCTGATGATAATATCTTGTGTCAAGTTGACATGAAACTAGCCAGCATAGCATATCACACCTACAACTCAGTGGCACTAACATACATAGCTTGGCTGTAAAGTCAATGTTTTGGTGCTTAAAGGATATAAAATGAGTTCAAGACACCTCAGCAATAAAAGTTTTCAAGCAAGGCTTAGTTGTGATTGGTTGTAACACATACTTCAATGAAACAACTTACGCTAACACTTGTGTTTGCAATACTCTGAGGCTGAGCAAGGTGGACTGCAAATTCAAGGCCATCCTTTCTACATAACAAGACCCTATTTAAATACACATACACACAACACACATACATACAGAGAGTTATTAAATGAACAAAGAACACAAAAAACTCAAAAGAAAAACTAAAGTTTTTGTTAGCTTTTCCCTATGCTATTGCCAATTATCTATTGCAGACTCTATTAAAATATCAAATTAGTATTTTCCTAGAATACAGATGGAGTAGGCAGGGAAGTTGTGCAAAGATTTTTCACAGTTGTCTTTGTCCTGGCCTATTCTAATGCTAACTATAGTTCCAACATAATAAGAATCATAAAATTCTATGCCCAGAACTAAAAATGATGACCCAGGTACATTGTGACTTATGTGGTTACAGAGTTCCTATGCAAGATACACTGATGTGTCCAAGATTTTGAGGCAGTCATCCAATCGTTTTGACCCACTCTGGACTGGGCTCAATTAAAAATTCCTTATTTGCTTACACTGTCTGTTCTTCAGACTATTCATCACCACGACCAATCCACTATCACACTTAGGTGGTAGACGTCTTCTAAAAACACAGCATTTTATAATGCAAACATATTAAGTTGTATCTCATTGTTTGGCGCATATCACAGGCTGTCATCATTTTTTAACTCCAATTAAAACACATAAATTTTCCTGAAATTAAGTTAAAGTCACTGCACCAATTCTTGTTCAACAGATATCAACTGAGCGCCTTCCCCGCGCTAGGAGTTCTGCTAAGTAGTGGAATTACACAAATGAAAACAAACTTGATTGGTTCTGGGGGGGAGACCCCCAGCACCTGAGGAAGTTTTTACTCCTCTACACTCAAGCCTTGTGGTCAAAAGGTCAAAAGTTCCAGCCCGCACATTCTATTTCTCAATCAATGGTTCACTTTAAAACTCATTTTATGTGCTAAGTGCTTTTGGTATTTATACACTTTAATGTATATTTTCCTTTTGCCTGGCATACTCTTCATACCCTCCCAGGTTTTTACTAGGCAATCCCTACTCACTTCAAGCAATCTGAGGATTCCATATACCCATTTACCAGCCAATGGAACCTGATGGTCAAGTAATCCCAGTGAGGGCTTCAACCTATTGTCAACCTTTGTCTGCTCACTGCCAGACATATACATTTTTTTCAGACATTCTATTGCCTTTGAATTTAATTCTGAAAGTCACATTTGAATGCGTTTTACAGGTATTTCTTTGTTCTGTTTGATGAAAACATAATTTCATGAAAAACAAATTGATCTTTATTCTGACTGGCTTCACTGACTAATTTTTCTGGATCCCTGCCTCTACTCAAACCTCCCATATAGAACTAGCACATGGGACTTAGTCATTTTCTTATATTCCATTCATCTTGGAGTCAGGCAAGAGGTTGCCATTGTTACAAATCCTCAGTGATGTCCCTAGGTTGGTTGCTATAGAACTCCGCGTGTACTATTGGTCTCCAGTGGTTTATAAATCATCCCACCCTTTTATTTCACCCCTCTTTGTTGTCTACAAATCTTTTGGTGATTCCTCTACATTTGATGAAGGATTTGTTCTCAGCATAGGTTCCTGTACAACTAATCCCATCAACTGGATGTGTTTGAAGCTCATACACACATGTTCTATTTTCTCAATTCTTCTGTCTCTTCATTGTCAGTGAGCTTTTGTTCTCTTCTGCATTAATAACCAGCTTCATGTCCACACCCTTAACTTTGTCATCATTTAGTACTTCTCCACTCCTAGTTTCTTAAACCCAGACAACCACGCTGTTCATTGTCCTAGCTCTACCACTCACTCTTCTCACCCTGGACATGCTTTCAAATCACAGCAAGGCACACAGTTGTCAAGTGCATCTGCTTTCTTCCTATGAAGTAGCTTATTTGTGTCTCTATTTACTCTCAAATCTATAGTAGAGTCCAGCAATCATTGTCTCCCAGGTCTCTGTAACATGCCTGACTAGTTTAAATTGGCTATGCTTTCTGTACCTGGGTAGATACACAAACTAAGGAAAGTGAACAGTATACATGAGTGTTACAATGGAACTATGATCACTAATCTCAGCCACTCACATCACACACTACACCATAGAAATGCTTTCAGATCAATGAATTCCACCCTTCTCATACATTGCCTTTTTAAAATATCCACACTCATTACAAAACTCAGGATGCACCCATTCTGAAAATAAACAATAACCTTAACTTTATACAACAAAAAAAATGTCTATAGAATTTTATCAATTTTCTGTCCCTTAGTTTTCAAACTCAGCTCCATTCACGTGTGTATTTTCCATCTTCACTCCTGGAATGGGTCATGTTTACCCAATAAGAACACTTCCCTTCCCTGATCTGTATTATACTTTCTTACAGTTTCCCATAACCTATCTATACGCACATATATAGACACACATGTTCATATACACAGGAATCCCCTAAAAATACAAAACCTGAAGCCATAGTACCCCAACATACACACACACACACACACACACACACACACACACACACACACACACACTTAAAATCTTATGAGACATAGAACTTCCAAAGATGCCATGAGTTCCTTTTGTGCTTTCCATCTACTGCTGGACATGGAACCTGGCCTTAAAAGCGGTTTGTATCCCCAGTGAGACTCAACTGGAGAGAACTGATTTTTCATTTGCAAGTAGTTATCAATTGGAGATAGGTTTTGGGTTAGGGATGGGGGCTTGTGTCCACTTCTCTCTCAGTGCTGAGACCACATCTGGTGAAGACCTATTCAGGACCTGTGCATGCTGCCACAGTCTCTGTGAGTTCATATGTGTGTCGGTCCTAATGTGTTTAGAGGGCCTTGTTTCCTTAGTATTCTATCCATCCCACCTGGAGCATAGAATCTTTCTGCTTCCTCTTCCACAGGGTTCCCTGAGCTTTGAGGGGAAAGATTTGATGGAAACATATCATTCCTTCTGTGCACATTGTCCATCTGTGGGTCTCTATATTTTTTCCCAACTACTGCAGGAAGAAACTTCTCTGGAGATAGCTGAGCAAAAACTGAGCTTTGAGTTTAGCAGAACGTCATTAGGAGTCATTTTATGGCTTTAATATTAAGGCCTTTGAACCATGTTAAATTACAAATGGGGATTATTTGACTTCTCCCTTTCCTAATGGTTTCCTTTTTATTTCTTTCTCTTGCCTTGATTTAAGACTTTGACAACTACACCAAATAAAAGTGGTGCCCTTGTCTCATTCTTCACTTTAGAGAAAATGTTTTCAGTTTTTCCATATCTAGTATAGCTGCTGTAATTTGATCAGACTCCCAGGAAGATTCTCAGCATTAGACTCTTTTTCTGCACTATTTTCAGACCCTCTGTAGGCAGTGCTGGCCCAGCTACCATCCTCTGCCACCCACTCAGCCTCTCTCCAGCTCAGCTTCTCTAAAGATGGCTGTGACAAAAATAGAGCGATATGGGCCTGGACCAGGAGCAGCAACTTCCAGCTGCTGTTTTCCAGAGACACTGGACATTCTCACCTCAGTGGGCTTCTGTTCTTTCTAGGACATTCATATAAATAATCACAACTTGTTTTCCTAATCTCTGAGTGTGGTGACATTTTGTTTATGTAAACTACAAACTGCTCAGGACAATTTCTAAGTGGTTAGCTCAGATGATCTAGCCTCACAGACTGCTCTAGCCAGGACTTGAGACAAGCCCTGCACTTTCCCATTAGGCAGAGACTGGACAACAAACGATACAGCTACCTTTCCCGGGACTTGACAATTAACCCAAATTTTTCTTCTCAGGATCCCTTACAGATGCTGTTGCCCCAGATAGCAAGAAGTAATTTTAAGAACATGATGTCCACATTCCCAAGAGGTGGGATGGGTGATTTTTGGTCATTCAATGGGTTATGGATATTTGTCATTGTTTAGGGTGGTTGGTTACAAGTTGTTATTGCTAATGGTTAAAAAAAAAGTTGAACAAAGGAGATTAGATTCAGGGTTCTTATTTTGAAAAAAAAAAAACAGGAAAAAGGGGGCATATAGGAATGATAGAATAAAAGAATAAAAGGATAGATTATTGAATCTACTCTGAAAAGAAAAAAGGGGATATAGATATGATAGCATAAAAGGGTAGATTATTGAATCTACTTTTAAAAGACAACTACTTATTTTAAATATTTTACATTGATATGGATCTTTGTATATTGATACAAATTTGAGATTTTATTTTTGTTAGAACATACTGTACATACATTTCTAATCTTGTTTAAGGTATTATACCTACATATCTTATTTAATAATGTAGTGCAAATTGCTAGTCCTTGAAAGTTATTATTACAAACTATTTAGTATAATAAGGAAATACAGGTTAGTAGTTAGTCACCTATTACAATCAAACTTATAGTAATATTAGGTATGTTTTTAAGGTCAAACAGATGTATATTTTTAGATAGACAGTTTGTCTTCAAACACTTCAGAGATCTAAAAAATGTGACATTTAAGATGTTTTAACAACATAGGTTCTTTTTTTATGATAATGAGACATGTCTGCTCATGGCAGCACCAATCACTTCAGAGAAGATAATGGGCATTGAAGAAACTCCACATGGAGTTTGCTTTCTTGTGGCAAAAGTAAGCCACTGGACAAGAAAGTGCTCTTGCTTTGACTGTTGATAGTATGCTGTCCAAATGGGACAAGCAGGACACAAAATAAAGGACTGCTGAACTTTGCCAAGACAAAGTAGGGCAGCCCTTCAGAATATCCTGCTTCACAGAAGTCTGTCAGATATGCTAGGGCTGTAGGCCAAAGATGGATACCCCAACATTACAGAGGAAAATTGAGTGGCTGTGCAGACAACCAGCTGTTTCTGTCATTTCTCATATTTTTGGAAGTCACTTGCTTGCACTTCCTGCTTACTCAGGTAATATTATTTCCTTCTCAGGCATCATCAGTTTCTGATGGCATTGAAGACTTTATAGTTATAGTTTTCCTTGTTAACAGATTCAGAAAAAAAATTCACTAAAGAAATGTAAAACGTGTAAGGTTGAAAGACATTAAAGATAGTTTGGGTAATGTAAGTTAGAATAGAAAGTGAATTAGGTACAACATTTTGGACTCACCAAGATAGGATAAATATAGAGTGTTTTCTCTGAATTTGTCAGTTGTCAATGGATTAGACATTGTTGATGAATTTATTGCCTGTATATATTGTAAACAGTTATTGTACTTATATATAGTTTCATTATGTTAGTTATAACATTCTACTTTTTTAGGCAAAAAGTGGGAAATGTGTTGATATTTTGTTTGTGCTCTAGCAAATAAAGCTTGCCTGGAGATCAGAGTGTGGAGCTAGCCACTAGAGGTTAGGCAGTGGTAACACACACCTTTAATCTCAGCACTTGGGAGACATATGCCTTTAATCCCAGTACTTGACAGGAGGAAACAGGAAGCGATATGGCTAGACGGAGAGAGGAATATAAGGCAGGAGGAGACAGGAGCTCAGGCCCCTTTTAGTATGAGGATTTCTAGAGGAAAAAAGTCTTTCTAGTGGCTGACTGCTCTACTTCTCTGATCTTTCTTCAGCTTTCATCCTGATATCTGACTCTGGGTTTTTATTATTAAGACCAATTAGAATTCACACTACAGCTGAGACATCACATTTTCTATTAACCCTAAAAAGGAAATCAAACAGTAAAAACTTTAACCTCTGTTTTTTTTTTTTTTAACTGTTGACATATTAAGTAAACAGAACCATTCTGAGGAGGGAGGAGGGTGTGTGCCTGAAGCAATGCCACTGTGGTTAAGACCTCTTTCTGCTCTTGTAGAAGACCTGGGTTCTTCTCCTGGCACCCATACAGCAGTTCACAACCATCTGTAACTCCAGTTCTAGAGAATCTGATGCTATCTTCTGGCCTCCATGAGTGCCAGAGGCATGCCTGAGGTGCGCACATATACATGTAATTAAATACTAATACACAGTGTGAAACGAACAACAACAAATACATGCTTTCTTCAGATTTAGGTAGAATGGACTGGATCCTATGAAGGTTTTCCCTTTTATGCCTATAGAGACTAAATTAAATCAATTAAAATGAAACAACTTTCTTGGGAATTCAATCAATTAAGATGAGCTCAGATAATGATAGCAACATAATAATATTGAGTTTCTTATGATATTTTTGAGGTACATTAATTTTAAAAACAATGCAATTTAATGATTTTCATGGTCATGATATACAAATATGTTTCCAGATATTCCTCAAGAAATTAGTTGCATGTCTCAAGACATACTGTTCATGGCCAACATGATGGTTTAGTTGGTAAAGGCACTTGCTACCAAGCCTGACCTGAAGATGACTACTGGGATACATGCTGGAAAGTGAGAACTAATTCCCACAAACTGTCCCTGGTTTCCACAAGTGTACTATGCTCAGAGCACTCACGCCTCCCACATACCCTCTCACACACAGAAGCAAATCAATCAATTAATCATAGTTTTTTAAAGCTGTTCCTGTTCAGAGGACCCATGGCAATAATTGATGACTGGTTATAAAACATTTCTTTCGGTGGTAATAAAGGAAATGATCTTATGAATTGTAAAATGAGTCATATTTATTTATCCATAAATAAACATTTCAAATTTCTTTATGCATTTAACCAAAAGGATTTGTTCTTTTCTATTGTAATAGCCACAGCTCTGGGTGGGTTTAGGTAGTGTTATTAATATTTTCTATACTCTGTATTAAAAGCTTGCTATCATCACATTAAATTTAGAAATGAGGCATCTTGGTTTTTACAAAGGTAATTTGTGACATTAAGATGATTTTTGCTTATTCCAGTGGTTTTATAACATAGTTATTAAACTTGGGTGTGACCATGGTTTTTTCTCACTCAGATTCTTTTTTCCAAAAGGAGATGAACTGGTGTTCTTTCTTAGTAACAATCTGCTCAAAGGGGTGAAACCAATAGAAAGGACTGAGAAAAGTGGAGAAAATGTGGTTAGTGATGACAAGAAGCTGAAGGTCGAGTCTTTGATGTGATAATTATAGCATCAAATAGCACTGGACTTCAGGTAATCATTTTAATTTAGTGATGGCTTGCCAGGCACCTGTTGTGCTTCGACTGGATCAGCCCATTTATATGACAATATGCTCTTCTATTGACCTGAAGAACTAAACACTTAAAATTGTGAGCCACGCTCTTATTGCCTTTCTCTTTCCCATCATGCTGTTACAGGCACTTTAAATTTTATTATAATTATTGGCTACCTCTTAGTCAAATAAGTAAAACTGCCTCCAGGGTTATTAAATTCCTGAAAGATTAACAGTATGATCAAAGGGCCAAGTCCATCCTTTACTCTTCAGAAAGTTTGCAGCCTCCTTCAAGCCCTCCCACTCTATAAGGCTCTGCTGTTTGTAACTGTTTTTTGTTTGTTTGTTTGTTTGTTTGTTTTATCCAACATTTGACAGAAAACACAAGCCAGGTTTCTGACAGTGAAAGAGATTAAATTTGCATCACAGTATGAAAAGAATATTCCTGAGCCACTCCATAATAATTAGTGACAGGCTTCCATCTACAAGTCTATAGAAGAAATTCATTATAACACTGTTCATCATAGCAATAACTTCAATTATCTCAAGTTATTCACTTTCCCAAACTATCTCTTGATTTGTTGTTATTATTCTGGTTTTTTTTTTGTAGGCATTGTTTCACTATGTAGTTCCCACATACCACGAACCTTAGATCTTCCTGACTCCACCTCACAAATACTAGGTTTCCAAGCCTGAGCCTCTACACTCTGCAGTTCTTCATGTTTAAATATATATAAAAAGTCCCTCACTTAATATACTACATGGGGTGACAATATTTCTCAATTATGTGTGTATTTAATATAATCAAATAAATGTGAATAGTGATGCTGGATAGTTCTTGACGAAGAATTGCATTATTTTTATTGTAGTTTGGATGAGCAGAAGAAATATCATTAACTTGTAATATTCAAATTAATTTTTGAAAGATAACATTTCCTTATGCTGTTCTTTCATCCACGTGCCATGTTTTGTGCTTTCCAAAGAGCAGTCATCATGCTACTTCAAGGGACCCTTCAGACACCAGAGTTAACTCTGGGATGGAACTATCTAACACAGGCTTAAATTCTGAAACCTTCTTCCTCTAATGAAATAACCCAAACTCTAGAGTTATGAATAGATACAAATATTAACAGGAATGAAGTACACTAAGAAAAATTATCTTGGATTAAAGACTACTTGAATTAACATTACCAGAACGCATAATATTTTTTTCTTCACAGAGTATGTAATGGGGGAAAAAATCTGGAGGAATACAACATAAAGCAAATCCCTAAGAGTAACCCAGCAGAAAACTGATGCTTGCTCGGAGTGAACACAATATTTTTTTAATTACCTGCACATCACAACTGCAGCTGGAGCCATTCCAGCCTTTCTTAGATTGTAACAGCACCCCACACACAAATATATCAGATGGGACATGGACACTCTTTTCCAACCAAAGCAAAACACTTTTGAGAGGAAAAAAAAGGAGTACTGTGAATCATCCCATAGAAAAACTGATGAACTGAGCCACGCAGACGAAGCCACACGTGTACATACAGCCTCCTTAACATCTGGGATCAAAGAAAAGACATTCCTGCCATATTTCTTTCTTTAAATAGAAGTTGAGCGAAATTAAAGTGGGAACTCAATTTAGATTACAATTAAAAATAATCTTTATCTGTTTTATGCTTTCAACAATTACTTTTTTGGGGGTTTTTTTGTTTTTTTGTTTTTTTTTTTTTTTGGTTTTTTGAGACTGGGTTATTCTGTGCAGCTTTGGAGCCTTCCCTGAATCTCGCTCTGTAGACCAGGCTGGCCTCGAACCCACAGAAATCCGCCTGGTTCTGCCTCCCAAGTGCTGGGATTAAAGGCATGTGCCACCACCGCCTGGCAACAATTACTTTTATAATTACTTTCCAGTGTATACTTCATTTTGATCACCATCATTAATCATGTAATGTGGAAACTGGGATTCAGAAAAAGAATCAAGGAAGTTATAAAAGTCTCAGCTGTGGGACTCTGTGTAATTGAAGTCAGTCTTACAGAGACAAGGACAAGGCCTCCTCCTCTTCAACATTCCATCACTTAAGCATCAAACGCATCTTACTCAGTGTTTGCTTGGAAGCCTGAGATTTGCTTTACACAGGGCTCTAGAGCCATTTTTCCACAGTTACTTAACATATGGGTGAAGAGTTGACCAAAGGCACAGATCAAAAGACCATTATCACTACATCTGCTAAAAATTGTTCATTTAGCTACAACAGCGCAACTGTTTTCCCCTAAAAATAGCTCCTCATAGGAGGTCAGATGTCAAGTGTTCCTCAGAGGAGCTCAGGACATCCCTTAAGCCTGTAGGGTCACAAAAGACCTGTGGCAACCCATCTGCAGGGAGGAAGCAGGTAGAATGAGGTAGCCTTCCTCTGATTAGCTGTTACAGCAGTGTTAGCCTTGTCTGCGCATTGCTGTCAGGGTTTCTCTCGGCCAAGCATCACTGGAGCTGTAACCCATGCACTTGCCTCTTTCAGGAGAGTGGAAACCCTAGGAGCTGTGTTTTTGAAAATTGATCTATTTGTTGTAGATTTTTCACTTAAACATCACTCAAGTTAAACTATTTAAAAATTAATCACAAATGATCCCAAAAGATATCACAATGAAACAGGCTCATTTGTATTTTTTTTTTTTTTTTTGGTTTTTTGAGACTGGGTTTCTCTGTGTAGCTTTGGAGCCTTCTCTGGATCTCGCTCTGTAGACCAGGCTGGCCTCAAACTTGCAGAGATCCACCTGCCTTTGCCTCCCGCGTGCTGGGTTTAAAGACGTGCGCCACCACCGCCCGGTTTCATCTACATTTCTTATATTCTCCACAACTTATTGTGGCCTGCTGTGACTTCTGTGGGTATTTCCCAGGGTATGCTTGAAGACTTCATCTAGAGGGTGGCATCACTGGGAAGCAGCAGAACTTTCAAGAGGTAGGGCACAGTGAATTCCTTTATATTACTGGGGGGAGCCTCACAGTTCATTATTGGGTATTGATTTTTCTGCTTCAGTTTGACATATCTCACACACACACACACACACACACACACACACACACACACACACACACTTGTGTTTGCTATCTACCACTTTACCAAAGGCTATGCTAATACCACTTCTCACTCTGTTTCACACTCTGATTATATTTCTAGTGCCTGTAATAAGAAAGATGTCTCTATGTGCAATGAGTAAATAGCACCCATAAGTGCTCTGTTCTTACATTATTGCTTTTTAAAAGAAACTCCAATACAGGTAATGGTTTAAAACAGTACCTTTCGAGCTGTTAATAAATAATGATGTTAAGTCTCTCACTCTAAATAAAAAATATTGATCTACTTTAGTCTTTAGATCCTTTTGTTGTCAAATGGCATTAATTTTCACTGACACTGTAATGGTTGGCTTAAATTATCAACTTACACAACCAAGAGTCACCTGAGATGATAATCTTAGTAAATGGTTATCTACATTAGGTTGGCCTATGTGTTGGGGGACTTTCTTACTCGTCAACTAATTTGGAAAGACACAGCCCACCTGTAGGTGGCATCATTCCCTACCTAGGATGGTTTTGAACTATGAGTGGGAAAAATGGGCTGAACCCAAGCAAGCAAGCTAGAAAGCAAGCCATTGTGTATTTCTCTCTGTAACTTTGAATGTGGTTGACCAGATGTCTAAAGTTCCTGCTGCAGTGATTGGTTTGTAGCAATGGGTTATAACCTGGAATTGTGAGCTAAAAATAAATCCTTTCTCCTGAGTTGCTTTTTGTCAGGATATTTTATCACAGCGACAGAAATAAAACTGGGACAGAAGCTATTCATTTTTCTTTTGTAATTCAAAAATAAACATAGAGGAACAGCACAAAAGACAAATACCATTGAAAAGATGTACTTGAGGGACTGGAGAGACAGCTTAGCTGTTAAGAACACTGGTTGCTCTTCTAGATGTCCTGAATTTGATTCCTAGCAACCACATGGTGGCTCACAATCCTCTACAGTGGCATTCTATACCCTTTTCTGGAATAAAGATGTATGTGCAGATAGAGCACTCATACATAAAATAAATAAATAAATAAATAAATAAAATCTTTTTAAAAAGAAAGTGGAAAAGATATGCTTGAATATAACACAACTCAGAAAAATACAGTGTATGGATGTAATCTACTATATGGGAAAAATACTACAAACACCATTTGGTTGCTGTCAATAAGAAATTCACTTATTATTTTTAATCCAAATGCTGATATTGTCCAGAAAATTTAACAGTTTTATTTATAATTGTTATAGAGGTGAACTGTTGAAATTTATTCTTTGAAACAATCTATCATCAATGCTTTACACCCCATATTTATATCAAATTTTACACATAAATGAAAATGGATAAACTGCCCAAACCAGATTTCTGTCTCCTACTTTTCCAAACTCACCATCAGATCTCAGATACCTATGACCCCATGGGAAAAAGTATGTAACATTCAAAACTACTTTGTGAAACTGGTTTAATTAACTTAATATGATTATCTCTAGTTAGTCCATTTTTATGCAGCAACATAACTTCATTTTTCTTTATGGACAAAAATGTCCATTTCACATTTATGTCACATTTTTAAGCGATCCCTCTGATATTGAATGCTTAGGTTGGTTTCATAACAGCTATTGTGAATAGTGCCGCAACAAACATGGCTGGACAGTGTTTTAATGTGGCGTTAACTAGGAATTTTGGAGGGGGAGAAGCAAGTCCCCAGGAGTGTGACTTGTTTACTGTAATATAACTATATAGTGGACTTTTACAAAGTTAAAAATTATTTAAAAATACATAAATAAGACAAAGGGGAGAGTAAAATAGATTAAAAGTACTATTCATCAGTCAGAATTCCTTCCATAGTGGGACAAGCCTTTCATTCTTTCCCTCTGTGTGGAGTTCCGTGTAGCAAACTGAGCTGAGGAGAGGAAGGAAGCTTGTCACTCCACTTCAAACCTATTAAAAGCACATCTGGAGTATGATGTGCCTCCAGCGAAGTTTAAAAACATTTCGTTTGGCTAGTGTCTCTGGGAGCAGCTGAATTCAGAAAAACAAGATAGAGCTCTCAGTTCCCAGTTCCTGTGTTGTTGTTCTCCAAGACAGTGATAGGAGACTCCACAATACCCTGAAGGTCACACATCAGCTTCCGTGTCTCCAGTGTGCACGGGTCTCCAAGCCTAAGTTGTGAGTGGATAGTTCATCTCCCCTGGCTAGGAGGTTCTTGGAGGTAGGCATTTCTTTCCGGACATAACACTGACCATAGAGGGAAGAACAAGGAAACTCTCTGCCTTGACCTCTTCAGCACACTTCAGCCCAAGTTCTACATCCTGCACCAACCCCAGATCTCAGCTTGTCCAGCCTTTGGTCCTTCTTCTTCAGGCTTCTTTCTCTGCCATTTGAGAGGAACAGGTATATCAGAAAGGAGAGAGTGTAAGAGGTGTGTTAGGAGGAAAAGAGTGTGTCTGGCAGTTCCCACTGAGCTCTGCTGGAGCCTGTATGTTGGTACTGAGTCTCTCCTTCAGGCTTTTTAGTCCTGGGATCTCACTAACCAGCCCTTGGTCACCAGATAACTAACTGTTCCTGAGGCAGCCATGTAGGATTGGGGGGGGGGGGGACACTTCCTTTGGTAGTGTTCATTGAAGCACCATGGTATGGCTGTGTCCTCATAGTATCAGGTATTGTCCCCTCCTATCAACTTTCTCTGTAGAGATCTCACCCAGATTAATGAATTTCTTTACGGTTGCTGCCTCTTGTAAGGAAACATTATTGTGTATCATCTCTTTTCCTTCACTGAGTTTCACAGCTGAGCTTTTAATCTATCATTCTACCTACAAGTCCAATCTATTATTCTTCAGCATTTGCTGAAGACAAAAAGTTGTCATCACTTTTCCAATTGTTTAAATCCATTAATATAAATGCACAACTCCAGTGTGTACTACTCCAGCAAAGCAACAGATTTTTGCACCGAAATCAGATGCATTGCATTTGTTTTTAAGGCATGGGGTGTTATGCCTTAAACCACTTCAAAGAGAAGATATGAGGACTCACAGCGAGTGTGGGATGAGACAAAGGGGTAAAGAAACCATTGCTTTGGCTTCCTGACAGAGTACATGCAAGAAAAATGAGGAAATAATCCAGGCAGGTCATCTTAAAGCTGAAAATCGAATATTGCTGGGAAAAAGAAATGGAATAATATATTAAAAACAAATTTGAACAGCTATATTATTTTTGCTTAGCACATGTCAGTGAAGGTATTATTGAAAACACTGGTTTTCATAAATTATGTACAAAACAAAATATATCTATTCCCATTAAACATGGTTTTGATTGGTTACCTAGATACTGACTAATATCTTCACTGACATGTATTAAAGCAAAATAATATAGCTGTTGAAATTTGTTCTAATTTAGCAGCAACAGAAAAAAATGGGTTATGAGTGAAGTAGATAAGGATGTGGCAGTTCTCTGCGTATCGCTTAGCTTGCATATGTACATGTGTGTAACATTAATCTTCTCATGAACTCTATAAAGTAGTTCCAGAATAAATATTTTCAAAGATAAGGAAATGAAGTGGAGAGAAGGTAAATGAACTCCACTTAAGAAAGTCACACAGCCAGCAAGCGAGTTTGTTGGGATTTGAGCGTGCGGAGTCTACCGTTGATGCCTGAGCCCACGCCACCACGCTATCCAGCAGGAGTGAGTACTGGGGCTGGAGGTGGTACTGTGAGAAAAATATAGATATTTACAACCAGTTACCATCTCTATCTACATTTTAATTTTCAAGCTTATACTTTATAAAAAAAACTATAACTTCAAATGTGCCCTGGCTCAATCTAATAAACACTTTAATTACATTGAGGATGTTGCTTTAAGTATTCAACTTTTTAAGTAAAAACATACAGTACAAACCAACAAATGTTACATTTTATTTTCACTAGCTGGCTTTGGCACAGATTTAAATACTAGAATTGTGTTAGAATGTGAGTTTGGTCTTCCTTCTGGACTAACTACATCATGTATCTTGCCATTACAGTAGTTCTGGAGAGCTAAATATTTGTGACTGTGTTTAGTTTAGAAAATCTGTGCTTGTGAGATGACTTTGAAGCTGTATATTACAGATTCATCACATCTGGTTCCTGTTTACAACTTTAGCTTTCCAACATATATTTATGAGAAACATAATGAAGTAAATTGGATGTTTATAAAGTTATTTTTACTAATGCAATTCTGCCTGACATAAAATCCCTGTGTTGAAGAATCATATATACTATAAATGATTTCAAGTTCCCTCTTTTTAAACAACAAAGTAAATGTGTGAACAGGTACAAAAGAACAGCAAACCAGGAAACATTTTTATAACTCCGAACACTCTAAAGTAGAAACCAAAAAATGAAGGATTTTTTTCCTTAAATTCATCATTATAAAATAAAAAAATTAAAATAAATGAGCATACCCTGAGTAATTGTGAAGGATTCAACATTATTGTGAGGATAGTGATGGAGTATGATGATTAACTACATTCCTTATAAAACTGCTCTCGGGAGCTACCCTGATCACTGTTTGAGATAAGAACACAAAGACAGAGTAAGAAGTGAAGAAACTGGGGAAGGAAGAGAAGTGGAATGGTTCATGTGATGTGGAAAGAGGCAGAATGGAAGAAATGAAGGCAGCGAGGAGTAGGCTGCTGTGGGAGACCTGCTTGCCACCTGGGGCCATGGTGAAGGCGGTGAGGAGTAGGCTAATGTTAGAAGTCAGTTGACCTTCCAGGGCCATCGTGATGTCCGGGTTGGGCTGCTGCCAAAGGCTATGTCTGGGTCCATGTGGACATCCATCGTCCATGTTGCAACCAAAGGCCACATGGATGCCCAGTGTCTGGGCTGCTACCTGTGGCCATGTAGGTATCCAAGGGCCATGCTTCTGCTGGAGCCATGCTGTTCTGGGTGGCCTAGCTGCCACCTGAGGCTGTGGTTTCATCCAAGCCTAAGCTGCTGCCTAGGGCCATGTTTGGGTCCATGACACTACAAGCAGTCAGGGTCTGTATTAATATCCATGGCCCATGTTGCTGCCAAAGGCCATGTGGTTGCCCAGGGTCTGATCAGTCATCTGGGACCATGTTGGTTCCCAAGGACCATGCTGTAGCAGGGACCATACAGATCTGAGTGGCATATACTACTACCTGATGCCATGGTGACATCTGGACCAGAGCTGCAGCTGGGGACCATGTCTGGGTCCATGGCCCTACTGTAGCCAGGCCCTGTGTTGATGATCATTGAGGGTCATGCTGATTCCCAGGGTCTTGGCTGCCCCCGGGGACCACGTTGGTGTGCTAGGACTGTGCTGCCAATCCAGCCATGCCAATCTGGGTGGCCTTCACTGCCACCTGGGGTCATGGTGACAACCAGACCCAGGCTGCTGGTGAGGATCATGTCTTCTGGATCCATGATCATACTGTAGCCAGGGTCTATGTTGAAGTCCATGATCCATGTTACCACTAGGGCCCACATAGAGGCCCGGGGTCTGGGCCATAACCTGTGGCCCTGTTGGAGTCTGTGGGCCATGCTCCAGCAGGGGCAATCCATATCTGGGTGGCCTGTACTGCCACCAAGGGCCATGGTGTCATCTGGGCCCATGCTGCTGCCAAGGGCCATGTCTGAGTCTGTGGCCCTATTGTGGCCAGGGTCTGGGTTGATGTCAGTGGCTCCTGTTGCCACCAAGGGCTATGTGGATGCCAGGGATAGGTCAGCCATCTGAGTCTATGTCCATGTTTGAGGGCCATGCTGCAGCCAGGGCCATACAGATCTTAGTGGCCTGCACTGCTACCCAATGCCATGGTGACATCTGTGCCAGAAGCACAGCTGAGGGCCATGTCTGAGTCCATGGCCCTACTGCAGCCAGGGTGTGTGTTGATGTCCAAGGCTCCTGTTACTATCAAAGGACATGAAGACACCCAAGGTCTGCGGCCACATAATATCTGAGGGCCACGCTGTCACTGGGACCATGCCAATCTGGGGCACTGCCATCTGAGGCAATGGTGACATCTAGACCTGGCTGCTGCCAAAGACCATGTCTGGGTCAGGGGTCCTACCATGGCTAGGGTCCTTGATGAAGTCTGAGGCCCATATTGCCACCAAAGGTCACATGGAAGCCCGTGTTGGGGCCACAACCTGTGGCCTTGTTGGTGTTCAGGGGTCATGCTGCTGTCAGAGCCATCCTGATCTGAGTGGCCAGTGCTTCCACCTAGAGCCAGGATGTTGTCCAGGCTCCAGCTGCTTCTGAGGGCCATATCTGGGTCTGTGGTCCAACTGCAGTTGGGGTCTGTGTTGATGTCTGTGGCCTGTGTCACCTCAGGGAGCCATAGGAACCATACATGATGGAATCAGAGGGCCATGCTGAGCCAGCCCCACCCTTCACTGGCCTGGGAAAGCTGGCCTTGCCTCTACCTGGACACTGCAACAAGAGAGCTGGTTCTGACCCTCACAGTAGAGCTGACCACCACATTCGGGAGAAATGGCCTCCCACCCCCTGCCTGAGGCAGATGTCCCCAGTGGCAAGGACTGACCAGCTCAGCTACCACCCAGGCCCATAGCTGGGCCTTGGGTTGGCCCACCCTAACATTTACTCCATGTAGGGCCTGCTGGAGCTCGTGAAGGAACTGGTCCTGTGGAACAATATCTGCAGAATCTTCATGACTTGGGCAGTCGTGGGATATCCCAGAGGAGTTCCAGTGAGGATCCAGTGGCAATGGTGTGCCAGAAACCAAAGGCCTTGAACCAGACCAATGACTTGTTGCAATGAACATTGGCTAGTAAAGCTGACTGGATAAAAGGGTACACTATATGACACACCATAGCTCCCAATGCCACCAGGAGGAATGAAAAGGTGTTGGAGAGTCGGGAAAGATGGAGGAATGAAGAGAGTTTGGGAGTGTTTTTGTTTTGTTTTATTCTTGTGTTTGTTTACTTGCTATGTTTTGTTTTCATTTTTTTAATTTCTTTTGGGGGGGGCATTGCAGGGGTGAAGGAAGGATATGGGGGGACTGGGAGTTGAGTGGATGTAAAATACCCAAAGAATTAATAAAGAAATTATGTTTTTAAAAAAAGTGAAAAAACTTTCACAATGTCCAGAGCTAGTAAATTGTAGAGAGGGGCTTTGAGCTCAGGCAGTGTAACTTTCTGCTCTTCACATGGATCCCTTTACTCTTTTGCTTCATGGCTTTTACATCTATGAAATAGCATGAAGACTCTACTCAGATGGATTCAAAACACCTGTCTCCCTAGTGAGTGCTAGTCATCTCCTGTGTTCTATAAACTTGTTCAACCATGAGCTATTTTTCAATAAATACAACTATGTTTCTTTTTTTGATACACATTTATGTTAGTACACCATGTCTTACCACTTAATTCAACCTTGTCAGTATACAAGTAACCAATAAGAGAGAGGAATGTTAATGGAAACAAATGTGTTTCTGTTTTTATGGAGATGGCATATTGATAGTCTGTAAGATACACCATCTAGTTTATGATACATATACTAAGTTATGTTTTTAGGGTAAAATAAGTGTAAGTGGAACTTCTGTGTTTTCTCTGAACTAAGATTATACTTAACATTCATTTCAACCTGATTTAATACACATGAAAGTATTGGAAGATTCTTCTAGTTTCTGAAAACACTCAAGAAGAATCTTGATAAAAAGCCTGTAAAAACTAATCAATAATTTTACAAACTTAATAATTTTTAAAAATCAATTTCTAGACATCTATGAATCTCTTGACATTTTATATGACATCTTACCTTTATGGTCATGATTTTTATAATGATTCTAAGAGATAGCAATATTAAGTTAATAAAACTTTAAAGAGAGCCAGTTAGTTCTTGCCTGGTGTAACTCCAAATGCACACGCCAGGAAAAGACAAAAAGGTTCTCTTTAGTTAAATTTTGGGTCACATGATGGGCCTGGGGTAAATAGTTTTAGAGAATGTCACATTATAATTTGTTTGATGAGTCTGGTCTTCAATGACATTCAAAGAAAATAACTGCATTCTGTGTGCTGCAGAGCGGCCATTGACAGCACAACCCAACACCCATGTTCTTACTCACCACACTTATATTACTTCTCCATCAGAAGTAACAATAAAAATTAACCTAAAGTGCTGATAAGATCTCCTACCAGATCTGGGTAACGTTTTTGTCACAGAAATACCAGATTCACCTTTATAAGCTGGCTAAAAATAAAAAGAGGAGAAAATTGGGGTTATAAAGTCACTAACGCTCTGTCAGAATAAAATAGGGCATGCCCACTTTTCTAAGACAGGACAAAGCAGAGACCAGGAGACCAGCAGCCAGTGACCTAGCTCATGCAATGTCGTCTGTAATGAAGTAGATTTTAGGATAAATGACTATTGGAGCATAGTTTGTTTTGTAAGGCTTGATTAGTACACTTTGATTTGTCTGAGTTGATTATCAAATCATATTGTCTAGAATAACTTCTTGCATAGAAAAGACATCCACTGATGCTATTTTAAGATCCCATGAACTCTTGTGCATCACATGCTGCCCTAGAAATATGGATATGGACAGTTTGGGGTGCCAATTAAAAAATAAGGAAATGAGAAAAACAAATGCATAATAGGGAGGTGTTGAGAGATCAAAGATCATGAAACAGCAAAGTAGATTTCTAATTCTATCTATCTATCTATCTATCTATCTATCTATCTATCTGTCTATCTATCTATCTCTATCTCTATCTCACCCTCTCTCGCCCTCTCTCTCCCTTTCTCTTCCCATGCCTTCCTTTCTCCCTCCATTAAACAGAAAACATTTAAAATATGAAAGTTCATCATGTGGCTATATCATTTCAGTTGTGCAGATCATAGAAAGCCCTGTTCAGTTCTGAATCCATTTTACTCATTTTCTTTGCTTTTGAGTCTAAAGTATAAGCACAGTGAGTGGTCACACACAGAGATTAGAGACATACAGCACCTTTTAAAAGAATTGCTCTCATTCTTATGAACAAATTTAGCCAGGAAAAGGTCAAAGGTTCCACAAGATTGGTCAATTCTGCGCCAAGATTCCGTTCCAGCTGCAACAAAATTGCACTTCTCGAACTTAATTAAATAAAGACCCATGTAAATTCCTTTTTAAGAAAATCCTTCTGGTTAACAGCATCAAGTCAAACACAGCTGAACAGCAGTGCATGTGCACACACTCTAAAAATATTATTACCAGCCCCACTTCAGTGGGAACTTTTATAATGATTAAAAAATCAATATTCTACATCTTAGAATAAAGTGTACATAAAAATATAACAGTGTCAGCATCTAGTATGCCAATGAAATGTAAACTTAGTGGTGAGATGGAGATCACAAGCACACTGTGGTATTCATGGAAGTCAAAGCACAATTTTCAGGACTTGGTTCTCTCCTTCTACCATGTGTCTTCCACAGATGGAGCCCAGGCTCTGAGCCTTGACAGCAAGCACCCTTATCTACTAAGCCATCTCTGCAGCTCTAAACCAGATATCAACATTAATACAACCCACCAATATTTCAGCTTTGCACAGTCACCCTTGTACACATCCCTGTGCATGTTTTGTGAGATGCTATGGACTTCCTAGCCTATTTTCTTCTAAGAGTGAGGTGGTTCTACATTCTACCTTCAATCCCATTGTCCACTCTGAGCTCATCATTGGGCGAAGTGTGCTGTGAGGTGTGGGTTGAGATTCTCCTGGAGGTTTTGCATATGGCTGTCCAACTACACTGGCCCCATTTGCTGAACCAGCTTTGATTTTATTATTCCATTACCTTTCACTTTCAGCAAAACAAACCAAAGCTCAGGTCACTACTGGAGATGGTAATAATTAACCTGTATGTAACTTGATAGCATACTTCCGGCAGGTGTTTCTAAGGGCACAACAGCAAAAGAAGAAGGAATTCTGTCTGGGGCAGTTGGAAAAGGCTTTCCACATAATTTACAAGACCTGCTTCCCTTGGAAAGAACAAGGATTTGGTTCCTCGCACTGACATAGTGGCTCGTCACTGTCTATAACTTCAGTTCCAGGGTATCTGATTGTCTCATTAGACATCTTTGGCCACGAGGTATACACATGGTGCACGTACCGAGATACTGGCAAAATATCCATACACATAAAACAAAAGTACAATAAATAAATCTTAAGTAAC
Organism: Peromyscus aztecus; assembly: GCA_902168405.1. Lineage (NCBI taxonomy): Eukaryota > Metazoa > Chordata > Mammalia > Rodentia > Cricetidae > Peromyscus > Peromyscus aztecus. The sequence goes on from CABHPQ010173336.1 coordinate 24,762, forward strand.
AATCATAAGATGAATGCAGCATCAGGTCAAGCATGGGGTCCTGCTGAGTGTAGGACACTGTGGGGCTGCAGAGTTGGCTGTGCTGAAGCTAGGCATGAAGGTGGTGATGAATCTGCGACCAACGAGAAAAGCCCGGTTTTTGAAGTGGATGAGTTGTATGCTCTGGTGTGTATGACTAAAAAGTATCTCCAGCACCAATGCAGAGAACTGTCAAAGATCAGACAGAGCCATTGCAGTTTCTATGCAGTTCAGGGCCTGAATCCTCACCGTAGTGAAACAAGATGCTCAAAGGTGAGTGACAGCTTCTGCCGCTGTCTGTTTCATGATAGCATTTGCAACGGACAACACTACATAAATAAGTAGTTGTGTATCTAAAATGAATAATGTTCTTCAAATTATGACAAATTCTTCCACTGGTAACTCTACTCCAGAAGTATGTATGTTTGTAAGAGACCAATATAGAGTTTCAATATTCACACTGTGTGGTCAAGATTTGAAGACTCAAATAAGGAAAACCCATAAATGTGTATGACAATAACACAAGAAGACAGAAGATTCTGATATTTTTTAAGCTTGTACTTTAGACCAACTTCACTTTAAAACACAAACATATTAAAACTCTCTTTCCTCTGTAAGCAGAGCACAACTGTCAATAAATAAATATAATTCAACCCTCTCTTTCTGAGCCTATTCTAAACCTATTTCTAAAATTCCAGAAAAATTTAGAGATGTAATGATATATTTTTAGCATGCTACAAGCTAATAAAATATAGAGTGTTTGCTGTTAATTTTTACAAGGTGTTTAAAACTAAAATTAAATAATTTCATATATTTAGAATGTGTTTAAATTCTGCATTTAATTAATGCCAGCCATACTTAGGTATCTATGTCCAACTATACTACATCCTGTGGTTTAAAAACCCTCATCCTCTTCCTTAGTCACAAAAATCATGACTCTATAGATATCTGAAGTCAGGAAATCATCAACAGTTTAGATGCAGGAAAAGCTAAACGTTTAGAGCTGACTTTCAACTCTAGAAGGTTGTGGTGCTGAGTCAAAAAAGTGCTCAAGTGGATGCCATATTGTTCCTTTGGCAGCTTGTCATTTGCCCTGCTCTGCTGTCTGGAGACCTGTGTTCCAGAATAAACCTATAAACTGAGGAAATTCAACAGGAACTTGGGAATTACTTGGTGTTGGGTCTGAAATCCTAGAAGTCTCTGGATGTGACTTTTATCTCATTCCTAGATGAAACAGACAGGAACTTACTCACTCCTGCTATTATTGCATACATGATGGAGTGTGTGAATTATTCTTATACAGATTTCAAGTAAGTGCAAGGTCAGAGGATCTTATTTCCACAGTCCCTATAGAAGGTATGTTTGCCAGCCAGAGCCTCATAAAGTACTGCCATATGGCATCCAATTGGTCCCAAGGATGCAGCTGAGGAAGTGCTATCAGCTTGCCTGTGATTGTTGAAGCTCATGGAGCCAAGACTACACATTAGCTAAGACTTTCAATTTGTTCAGAAAAGAAACGTGTGAAGCAGGTATGAAGCTCCAGTCACAAGTTCAACCATATGAGAAAATAACACTACTGTAATAATTTAATTTCTGAACTCATTCACACTCAGCTACTTGTGCTCGGGACTGAGTCTAGCTGCCAAGAGACATATGCATATCTGGGGTTCATTCTTACACCCTCTGAATCATCTTGTCAGGTTCTTAGAAGTCTGTCTATTGGGATTATACATCTGTAAAGCAGACTCTCATCTATAAGGTCATGTCTACCATCTTTCTCTGCCACTTTCACAACTCTGTTGCATGTCTAAGGATTTTCTTAGTCACTGCAGAGTATGCCACTCAATGCAAGCATCTATGACCAACCTCAGCACAGGAGACTAGACATGGCACATAGCTGTATCTCTGGTGATTCTCAAGCCTTCCCATGGAAGGAAGCTCAAGGTTGTGGGAATTTCAAAACTAATGAGGTTTCTCTGGGTCCTCACCTGGGATTCAACTAGTGGATAGAGGCACTCAAGGACTCCTTAAGACTAGGTCAAAGTTGATAGACTACCCTGTTTGACCTCCTTCCTTGCTGTCTCCACCCCAACACTTTCTAATCAAAACATTCTCTTGCTTTTATTTTTTTTCTCATTGTTCTCATGACTCCCCTCTTCTCTAGAGCAATGAACAAAGACTGTCCAAGTGTACTAAACAGTGGGTGGGATATAGACTACAAAGAAACCCTAGAGAGGAAATTACATTTTATTTTGAAATACTATATACTGCAAATAAGTCATGTAATGATCTAGTGTGCCAAAGCTACTCTTGAATTAACTTTTTCATGTGTATTATATAATTAGTATAAAGGTGTGAGATGACATTTCCTATAACCAACATTATTAAGCAATATTTCAGCTTATATATATTTTTCAGATGTCAAAATGATAATTGCCTGAATACCTTCCTAATTTACATTCTGGACTTGAACTTGCTGTATAGACCAGGTTGGCCTTGAACAGAGATCCTCCTGTTTCTGCCTGACAAGTACGAGGATTAAAGATGTGTGACACCATGCCCGGCATAAAAGTTCAGTTTTGAACATAATAAATTTGAGTTGTCTCAAACATATCTAAGTGGAGATGTCCTGTATGCATTTGAATTTAAAATTCTAGAGTTGGGCCAGCAAGATGGCTCAGTGGGTAAAACACTTACCATGCAAGCCTGTCAACCTGACTTTGATCCCAGGAACTCACATAAGAGTGGAAGGAGAGAATTGGTTCCACAAAGTTCTTGTGTGACCTCCAAACACTCTATGGCACACATGCCCATCCACACATCATCAGCATTAGCATCAGCATCATCACCATCATCATCATCACCCTATACAGACACACACACACACACACACACACACACACACAATTAATCACTATCAAAAACTGGGGAGTGGGGAGCAGGGTATCAACCCTGCCTCCTTGCATAGCTATATATAGTAACCTTTGTTACTGTATACAGTTTTGTTCAACTTCATAAATAAACACCTGAGTTTCTGGAGTGCTGCAGCTTCTCCATCAGATTCCAATCCAGTTTCTGTGTTTCCCTGTCTCCTTTCTTCCTTCCCTTGCCACCCTAGTCAGGTCCAACTCCCTGATGCAAAAACAGGGCTCAGCACACACACACACACACACACACACACACACACACACACACACACACACACGGTAATTCTGGCTTTTTAGCAAGCTTAAGTGGCCAAATGGGTTGATAACACTTGAAAATATATGCAGAGCCAAAATATAAGAAGCATCTGAGTTAATAAGAGCAACGCATGGCAGAGCTGATGTAATGAAGTTCTTTTTTGTTGTACATTTCTTTCCTATTGTGTTTATTACATTGGAGAGAAAAACCACCAAACAAAGAAGTCATTTATAAGGGACTGTGATGGCTAGTCTTAATTGTTAACTTGCCAGAATCTAAAATCACCTTGAATTCTGTGCATGCTTTTGAGCGACTGTCTTGACTAAAAAGTGGAGGTTGGAAGGCCTGTTTACTATGGGGGGCGGGGAACATCCCTGACTGGGATTCTGAACTGTATAAGTAGAAAAGGGGAGCTAAGCAGTGGAATGAATTCCTTCATTGCTCTTTGATTATCGACTATGAATGCAATGTGACCATCACCATCAAGCTCCTGACACTGTGATATCCCTGCCATCAGACCTTAACCTGGAACTGAGAATCAAATAAACCATTTTCCCTTTAAGTCTCTTCTGTCAGAGCATTTATCACACTAATAGGAAAAGAAAATAAGACAAGGACAAGACATGAAATTGGTTGATTGTAAGCAACAACAGAAACCATGTCTTCCAGCAACATTATGAACAATACGTGAATTAGATAGCCCTATTATTCCCTTACAGTCTTATGAAGCAATTTACAACACATTGGTCAATGTATTTAGACATTAAAATGTAAAAAGCAGAAATGGGGCTGAGGTGCAACTCACTGTTAAGAGTGCTTACCTAACACACTCAATTGAGGCCCTGGGTTTGACCCTGTCACCATCAAAAACTGGGGGAGGGGAGACCAAAAACTATAAAATGTCAAAGTGGGGTCTGGGCAGATTGCTCGATGGGTAAACATAAGCGCCTGAGTTTGAATCCTCGGCACCCACATAAAAATCTAGTCGTGACTGCAAAAGCTTGTAACCCCAGCACTGAGGAGCAAGAACTTGTGGGCCATCCAGTCTCACTTAGGTGGCAAGATCCCAGTTTAATGAGAGAGCCTGTCGTTGGGCAGTAAGACACTGAACATCCTGCTTTGGCTTCCACATGCAGTCACAAAGGTACATACACCCCCGTACTCTCAGGCATGTAAGGTACACACACAGAGAGAGGGGGGAGGGGGAGAGGGAGAGAGAGAAAGCTTATTCAGAAGGTAAGTGCATTAGTATGAAGAAATCCATTTACACTAATTCCTTGCCTCTAAAGAAATAACACACCTTTTCAGTACAATCTAAATATAGTTTTTTTTTTTTCAGTTTTTCCCTTGGGTGCAGTGGACATGACATAATTTGTAAGGTTTCAGTTATGGATTATTCTTGCATACCAGCTGAGACCAACTTTGAGAATGTGTCTAGCTAGTGTAATTAAAGCTATTTTGAGCCTGAATAATTACAGTGTGTAGTATAAGGATACAACTTATTTTAAGTGTCAGCTCTCTTTCTATGGAAATCAGTTATAATTTATCATTTTAAATGAAAGAAATTCAGTATAAATGCCCAATGAGTAGAGCTTCTAGAACGTATGAGCCCAGATTTTGTATCTTAAATATATTCACATCATAAAAAAAATCACTGAGAGTTGTGAGAAAAACAAAAAAAAAAAACACGCAGACCAGGACTGAGGTAGATATGATACACAAAATGGAAATTAGATTAGATCAGAGGAGGCAGGGAAGTACAAGGGCTTGATATCTCTCTTTGAGGTATAATCCATATGATTTTGGTGACAGATTAGCACTTCAATTAAATGCCAACTTTCCAAAAGATTTGCATATTGCCAAGAAAGCAATGCTTCTAATGCTAGTATTAAAGATCAATGCAACACTTTGCATGTACTACATTGAAACGCCTCCTTAATTCCTTCTATAGGATGAAGTTATAAAGGCTCCCAAATGTGCTAATGGGGTTTTGAAACAATATGCCTTAGAAATATATAAAGTAAAAAGACCCTGTGATGGCTTAAGGAGCATCACTCTTGTCAGAACTGTTTAGAACTTGTCACGGAAACCTCACCTGCAGCATCACCTTGAGGCATCTAGAAATGTGAACAAATGGGCTGATGCTGACAGCTCCCTCCCTGAGCACCCAAACTCAAATACGCACACATGTTTGCTATAAATGAAGGAATCTTCATGACAGAGTTTGAGCAGGTGGGAAAAAGAGGAGAGGCAGCATGTCTACATCTTGAAATGGTAGAACAGCCCGGAACTCTGTTAAAATGATTAAGGGATGAATTCCTCTTAACCTGAAATAAATCCACTTTTCAGCTAATATGCAAATAACATCAAGGAGTATAGCATTTTATCATGTAAAAAATTAAAATGCTGTTAGGATTTAGTTCATGGAATTCAGTTAGCCATGGGTAGGTGCATGGCTAGCATCTCTTTATGTATACTTTACTAAGACTCCATGAACTCAATAATCAATTCAACAACTATAGCACCAACCGTAACTTACCTTAATCCATATTTATTATGTTTTCCTATCACCCATACTTTGCTTGTCAGGCAGTTACAAATTGAAATTTGTAAGACAAGAGTAAAGAAGAGTTATCTGAGATTATTAGTTTAAAAGAGCTTTGAAGCAAATAAAGAAAAATTTGTGAGCAATTATCAATTTTGTCTGTGTCAAAATTTAGTAAAAAGCCACCTGGATTCTTTACATTGTCCTATCAGTCCATGTACTGTCATCAATTCAAACCACAGAGCAATTAAAGTTTCGTCCCCAGCTCCTCTTGTTCTCCAAATTCATGAATGAAAATTAAAACATACAGAGTTCTACAAATTTCATCTGCAGGATTTCTTAGAAACAGTAAGCCATGGACTGTTACTTAGCTAGGCTACCCTCTCCACTGACAAACACACTTCCTTGATTCCAGTGTTATTATCATTGCACATATACGATTGCCACTGATTCCAATAATTACCACATGAATATTTAAAATTTTTCCCCACACCCAGGAATCTCTTGCTCAGACATTAATTTCAGATGGCCTCATCTGGGTTTAGTATTACTAAAACTTCTTAAAATAAAAACGGATGTTAAAATGCACCTATCAAACTCAGTCTTGAAATTTATGAATGCCAGTGTTTCCTATTTAAATCTGGAGTAGATTATAATACCGTTTTTATCTCTTACATCTAAATGTCATCTCACACCTATGTAAAAAGACAGTCTAAACTAAGCATGTCTGACTTCATCTATGTGAAGAGACTACCCAGCAGAAGCTTTTGTCATTAAGAACACAGAAATAGCATCACAAGGAATTCCTTTTGAGACAATAAAATATTCCTTTTTTACATAGTGCACGTATGTTAGTTAACCTTTGAAATAAGGTATCTTCAGAGATTGTGTATTAAAGAGAACCTATTTTCAATTCACATACAACTATACATCCTTACACTTCAGTGGGCGCCTTCACTGCATTGCTTAGAATGCAAATGATTGCCTGGAAAAAAAGTGTTGGACCCACTTTGGCTATTATTCATAATCAACATAAGAATGCCACATATCATCCTTGGCAGCACTAGACACACTTAAAATTATGTATCTATTTTCATAATTATTTAATTGATGTCTGTCTTTACCAACATAATGTAAAATTTGCAAAGGTGTGAGCCATTTTTCCTTACACAAGTTATCAATAGTTCCTAATATTGTATAGTGAATGTACACAATAAAGATTTGTTGAAAGGAGTGCAGGTCTAGTGCATAAAGGAAAATGCTACTCCATCAGCTAACTAGATCTACAACCTCAGTGTTTTGTCATCCCTCCCAACTCAATGTACAGGATGTTTGTGTGCTTGTATTCACAAGCATACAGGTGAATATGACAGTTTCTGCCTCAATCTTATAGCCTGAAAGTGATACCTGTGTATAACTTTTAAACTGACAGCCACAACTGCAAACCTGACTTCTGCTAACACAGTTGACTCCTACAACCCTGCTAGGCAGGTCCTGTCACTGATTTGTATAACAGCACACAGGCCAAGGGCCTCAGGCTGAGTTGTACTTGAGAGTGGAAGCCCCCCCCCCCCCCCGTGAGAATTGCAAGAATATAATGAACCATGTAAAGAGTTCTGCATAGGCCTATTGGGCCCATATAAACTTCAAAGAGCACAGAAGGATTGTGCCTGGGTGCTGGATGATGAGTAAGAGCTGCTCACCAGGAGAAATGTGGAAGAAGGAGGTCAATGCAGGCAAAGAGAACAGAGACCTCAAAGACTTAAATGTTCATTTACACAGAAGGGACACTTATCAGGAAAGTGAGGTTGGCAATCAGAGGAAGTTACCTTGAGGTCAGAATGTGAAGTCCCATGAGTGCTATGCTAAAAGGTTTTAACTTTATTTTGCAGGTTATTATCTAAGATAGAAAGATTTTATTAGGATACTAGTACTGTAAGAATAATTTTTTTTTTGGTTCAATTTGAAGCAGACAGCAAGAATCTCATTTGATCTGTTTCTCATGAAATCATGATGACCACTGACTTGACCTCTCAGTTCCTACTGGAAGTCTTCCCTACCCACCTCTTGTCAAGGAGATTAGAATCTTCCTTCGGTTTTAAAACTTTCTTATTTTCATAGCTCTTCTGGAATTTTACTCTCTTACCCCTACAGCTTGTGGTTAACTTTGCTGAGAAATACAAGGTCATATATCAAGAAAAGGTTGTGTCACACCTAAAAGTGAGAAAGAAACGGAGCATTTTGGACACCTTACCCTGAGGATCTAAGTGGGTTCTGACCTGTAAAAGGTGCCATGAAAGCTTCCAAAAGAGGGAAGGAACCAATAGTCCTACCCAGATATGATGCCTATAGACTAAGATAATATAGTGGTATTTTATTTGTACTGAAATGTGATTTTATTTGTATGTTAATAAATAAAGTTGCCTAGGGGTCAGAGCTATTAGCAAGCCATAGCGAAAGCCGGTTGTGGTGGTGCATGCTGGTAGGATTTGCTGAAGGAGGCGCACGCCTTTAATCCCAGCACTTGGTAGGCAGAGCTAGGTAGATCTCTGTGTGTTCAAGGATACAGCCAGCATTGGAGACACACGCTCCAATGTGTGTCTGGAGGTCTGTACAGACAGGCAGTGACAAGGCAGTCACGTGGTTGGGTTTACAACCAATGAGAAGGCAGAACAGAAAGCCTATTTAAAGACAAACAGACAGGAAGTAGCCCTTTTTCGGAGAGGTCTCTTGGCTGAAGAGGCTAGCTGCAGCAGGTGGGTAAGGCTCTTAGCTCTGACCTCTTGGGCTTTTATCTTTACATTGGCTCTGTGTTTCTTATTTAATAAGACGGTTGGTTACATCTACAAGACAATGACCAAAAAGGCACAGTACCCTACAGGGTACAACAGGGGCATGCATACCTTGACAATAACAAACAGCAATAGGACTTAAGACCTGCTCAACACTAGAGAAAACTTGCCTGGTACTGGAAGTCTAGCCAACAACCTGGGTCTAGTGATGTCATGAGTTTTGGAGGAGAACCTACAACTTCCCCATTACTAAACTAGTATAATTGCTAACTACATTCTAAATATTTATCTTTATACCCACAAATGAGTATCCTCACCTCTTCATTGAGGAAACATCTACTTGCAACATTCAGAGACCATTATTTTAAAAAAACCTACAACCAATCAAAATGAAGAGAATGAGAGACTGTGTAGTGTCCAACCCCAACTGATACATCTAGAATGTGACTCCTGCACCTGAGGCTCAGGGATCATAGTGGGAGATCAGTAGAAAGACTGTAAGAGCCAGAGGAATAGAGGTTTTGTGTGTGTGTGTGTGAGATTTTGTTTCCTAGAAATGTTGAAGAAGCTACACCCATGAAGTATAACCAACATGGCCACCTAAACAAGACCCGGAGAAGAGATGATATCAATAGACTAGCAAACATAGAAGGGGAAATCTCATGGGGCCTAAACCTTGGACAATGAACTACAAATAACATAAGACCAGGTCTTCCCCAGGGAAGAGCCTCAGAATTCATTGTCCAATATCAAATAGTAATCCTTGAAATCATATACACACAAGTAACTTTATAATGACTGAGCAGGTTATAGTTATATATTTCAGAATATGTATAAATACATTTATTGTCATTGGGGTTTTGTGTGTTTGTAACAACAATTTAAAAAAAATAGAAGCCATGAATTTGAAAAAGAACAAGGGTAAGGGTGCAGGGGAAGGGTTGGAGAGAAGACAGGGAAAATGAAATAATTATGAATGTAATTATATATTAATTTCAAAGAATAACTTGTTTTTAAAGTTAGAGTCCTCCTAAAATCAAAGAAATCTATCAAGAAAACACATGCCCAGAGGAAAATGAAAAAAAGAAAAAAAAACGGAAAAGAGGGTGTGAGATAGCAGTAGAATATCTGAGTTAACAGAAGCAGATTCTGGAGGCTACAAGATGTTGCAGAGGGTTGTGGTGCCTGCCATCAAGGCTGATGACCTGAGCTTGATTCCTGAGACCCCCCATGGGAGGAAAGAACTTACTCCCACAATTCGTCCTCTGATATCTACAAGTGCTCCTTAGAATGCATGTACCCATTCAAATACAAAATAAGGAAAAACGTAATAAATGTTTTAAGTGGATTCTGGGATAAAATTATCTGACAAATTATCAAAAACACTGATCACTGATGCACTTAACTGGATGCGCTATGACCACACAGTCTTTAAGGTTCCATGGACTTTACTAAAACTCTAGTTATAGTAAAACAATTAGAACAACCTTAGACAGCTGTCATTTAAGCAGATCATTGTCTGCACTTTGTCTAAATGATTATGATCACCTACCACTTGGTTATAAGAGTAATTTGGAGGACTTTAAAGATCCAGTAAATCCAAAATGCCACATTGAGCACGTAGGAGGCTGGAGAAGAGGGAAATACTTTAAAAAAAAAAAAAGAAAGAAAGAAAGAAAAGAAAAGAAATAAAATCACTTCCTGTGGTTAACATTTTAGAACCTGCTCCAGAACAGTCTGTACCAATATTGTGGGTTTGTTGGTATCTTATTCATGAGCATCAGAAACAGACGTGTGCTGGTGTCATGCTCAGTAGGACGCATGTGTGAGACAGATGGAACGTGCATTTCTATCAGATGCAATTAAAGACTTATTGAATCCACTGCCAAATACCACAAATATTAAACCGTCTTAGAGTAAATTTACTACTGCTTTGACAGCCATTTCAACAAAAATAACAGGTTATCCCAACAAACGAGAAGATTGAATGCATGGAACTAATTGAAACACTGCAATTGAAAACACTTAACTGGGCAGAGCCTAATTTTATCAATACAGTACAACTTACACAGATTTAAAGCTACAGATTATGTTTTAATAAAAGACATGGGGCTCCTGTATGTGAAAAAAATAGGCAGCAGCTTTTAATTGGGTCTCTCAAGTAGAAATTAATGAAATATAGAATGGAGGGATGTTGCTCTCTGTGCAGTAGAAGAGAACAGAAAGGGGGCAATTGCTTGGGACCCGGGTCCCTCATGGCTCCCACCACCTTCATGTGTAAACCAACTGATATTGACTACCTTTGAGAAATACTGTTTTGTTTTATGTTTTAAAGCAGGGAATCATGTTGCCCAGGCTGACCTTGAACTCCTTATAGAGATGAGGCTGGCTTTGAACTCTGTATGCCCTCCCTCAATGACTCCAACCACTGTCTGTTGTTTACTTTGAGGAAATTTGGACAAAAGTAAGTTTTGATGTGATTTATAAGATCAACTAAGTAGAAATGGAATTTTCTCTAAACAAAGAGAAAACTGACAAGTGTAAGTTTCAACTCCCATTAAAGAATTTACAGCTACCAAAGAATTGGCTGCTAAATGTGTCTGTAATATTTCTTAATGTGATTTCATAAAGGCTTATTTTAAATATAGAGGCAAAATTTGTTCTTGCTGTAGGTCCTATTTTGTTAGGAAAGTAAATCATGTAAGTATACACTTAGGAAGGAAAGAACTTCAGCCAAATTAAATAGTCTTCCTTCCCTGACTCACCACCTTCATTATAAAATGTAACGCTGAATTTTATAATCTTGGAAGAATATTAGATTTGTATAAGTGTACTATATCTACATATTCTTTACCACAATGAAATAACATGTGTCATATAAATTTGGATTTTCATCTTTTAAAACATATAGTAGAATGGGATACATATCTCTTCATAATGAGAAAAGTGTTCAACTTGGAGTTAGACACACTGGAATTAACATTTTTCCATTGTCATAAATAATTTTTCTACCTTTTCTGAGTCTTTAAAACATATATTAATCAATTCCACAAATGTTGAATATTTATTATGGGCTAATCACTAAAATATCTTCAGGGATAACTAAGATCAAACAATGAACAAGGAAAAAAAAAACTTGGAGCCAGGCATTGGTGTCACTCATCTTTAATGGCAGCACTTAGAAGGCAGAGGCAGGTAGATATCTATGAGTTTGAGGACAGCCTGGCCTACAAAGTGAGTTCCAAGACTGTCAGGGCTGTTACACAGAGAAATCCTGTCTCAAAAGAACAACAAAAACAAAACCAAACACCAATGCAGAAAGAATAGTAGCCATTTGAATGGCACCTGCCAATCAAACATAAAATTGTTTTCTTTTAATAATAAAAGTACCTTTGGACATATCTTATTGAGGAATTTCAGTCTTCACTGTCCACCTAGCAGGAACCTAATAACCATGTCCTGAAAGAACACATAATAAACTGAGAATTATTCAGGAAGGACCCAACAATCATGGATCCAACTGACTCTGTTCAATCTAAATAACTATAACTACTCTTTATAAACAAAGAATAAGGTAACAATAAGGAGAAATCTATATAAATAATCTAAGCAGAAGATGTTTGTCTAGAAGTACTAAGGCCAGCAGGCATAGCTGGGGTCATAGCACGCGTTCCTTTCGACCAAGCTGAGAGACACAGAAACTCTGCATCCAAAGCCAGATTCAAAGCTGACTATCTCTCACAGTATCCCTTTAGAGAACACATCCCATTGACTGAAACCAGAGACCATGTCTTTTGGGTTGTTACTGTCTCTTTACTTGGCACCGAGGTCAGCCAAACTCAATAAACACTCATGAAACTGCTCCAAGTTTCTTCAGTGAGATCACAATCCAGCCTTACCTGTCTGAGACAACATCCAGTCCCCTTGGTTAGTTTTCATTTCAGACACTTCTCAGGCATCGTCTCTCCACAGTCTCTTCCCCTGTTCTGCGGGGTTGCTGTGGTTTGTTCAGCTGACTGCTGACACACTTTAAAATGCATACAGGGCTCTTCACGGACTCTTCACATCTCAATAGGCAATGCTATTATTACATCTAAATTATTATTTTCATTTTAACTCATTATTATAAATTTATATTTTAAATTAGTGGTTTTTTGGTGTGTGTGTGTGAGTGTGTGTGTATGTGGAGGTCCATGCACGTTGTGGTGTGTGTGTGGAGGTCAGAGGGCAACTTTCAGAAGTTGGTTCTATCCTTCCACTTAAGTCCTAGGGAGTGAGATTGGGCATCATATTTGTGTAGCCAGCAATTTTACCCATGGAGCCAACTTTTTTTTTTTTTGTCCTGGATCTCACTCTGTTGACCAGGCTGGCCTTGAACTCACAGAGATCTGCCTGGCTCTGCTTCTGAGTGCTGGGATTAAAGGCTGTGCCACCACCACCTGGCCATCTTTTCATTTCTTAAAAGCCTAAGTAAATAACAACTTAAGAGTCTTAAGAGTTGCAGTGTAAGACATCATTAGCATTAGTTGAAAGTGAAACAGTATGGGCTAGAGAGATGGCTCTGTAGTTAAGAGCACCACTGGCCGGTCTTCCAGAGGTCCTGGGTTTAATTCGCAGCAACCACATGGTGGCTCACAACCATCTCTAGTGGGATCTGATGCCCCCTTCTGGCAGAAAGGCATACACACAAATAGAGCACTCATATATGTAACGTAAATAATAAATCCTTTTTAAAAACGTGAAACTAATATTTATATACTGTGGCCTGAATTTCTATGACAGTTTACATTAATAGTCCCTACTCTGCAGATATCTTGACCTTTAACCTCTAACCCTGTGCCATCTTTATAATCTAATAACCAGGATGTTCAGCTGCAAGAGAGCTCAAGTTGGGTCCTTCTCTGTCTTTTTGACAGACGGAAAGTGTCTGAGAATAGTACAGGAGAGAACTCATAGCTAATTCTACCCCCACCCACACCTTCTGTTAACCATCAAACAGAAGTGTCTGCAAAATAACTCTAAAGAGGCAAATGTTCATCATTCTGGTCAAAAAGTCAAACTGATGGTGACATTCATATTTGAGTAAAAAAATGACAAATGCCATAATTTTTAAAAATCAAAACAATCCCTGTACAGGAAGAAACACTTACATGCTTTAGGTATAAGACCTAGTCTGCATTTTCACTTTCTCCAGAAAGTTGAGAAAAACAATTTCAAAGGCTCAAGGGAGTTCTCATTAGAAACAAAGCATGTTAAGTTCTCCAATAGGGATGCCTATTATAGGGAAGTGAGTTATTTTATCGCAAATTCTCAACAGTTAAAAATGGGGCTGAGTAAATTTCAATCAACTTTATTGAATTGTTAAGCTATTCTTAAATATAGCATATAGGCCTTCATTCCAACTAAATTAACTTGATTTTCAGGAGTAGGGGAGGTCTGTGATTTGGACCAGAGATGTGTCTTGACCTTACTTAGCAATTGAAGATCAGTCAACAGAGCATTGCCTTAGAGTTTGAGTCAAACATTTCTCCCAACATACACCAAAGAATATGAAAGTTCTCTCTTCTCTTCTCTTCTCTCTCTTCTCTCTATCCTTTCTTTTTCTGTGATATGAATGTACATGCAAGCATGTGAGCAGGTATGTGTGTGTGTGTCTGGTGTGTGTGTGTGTGTGTGTGTGTGTGTGTGTGTGTGTGTGTGTGACTGTGGGCATGCACCACCACAGTGCCCATGTGGAAGTTAAAAGACAAACTTTGGGGTCAGCTGCCACCTTTCCACCTTGTTTAAGACAGGGTCACTTCGCCACTGCATAAGCCCAGATAACTGACCTGAAAAGTCAAGGAATGCTCCCGTCTCCACCTCCCATCCCCCACTAGGTGTGTGCTGGCATCACAGATGCTTGCACAGTTGCACCCTGCTTTGGCATGGGTTATGAGATCCAAACTCGGGTCTTGTGCAGCAAGCACTGCACCCACTGGACCATCTCCCTGACGTGGGATTTTCTTATACACATTAACTTACATTAAATGGTCTGAGAAATCCGTTTGAGTTTTAACTCAGTATTTCCTAAAGTTACTTGACCATAGAATCTTTTGCTCATAAAAACTACCACCCTCACTCAGAAAATACTTGAAAATCTCTGGGATGCAAAGAAAATCACAAAGTTTTCTTTCTATATTGAATTTCTAAATATTAAGTAATTTACTTGCAAAATCTGTAAATTCCCAATTTTTGAAGTTTTAAGTCTTTAATTTAAGTCCTGTATTTAATCCCTCTGCTTTTCTCTCTCTCTCTCTTTTTAAGCAGTGGTCAGCATAAACTGCTAAACTTAACAACCTTTGTGCAGCTAGATAAACTCAATTCACTAAGGCACTGTGTTGGAAATTATTATAAAGCTGTTTTGTCTGACATCTCTTCATTTTTAAAGGCAAGTCCTACTGTCTTTTATCTCTTGATATTCAACACTGGGAATATTTGTCTACTTCATGTAGTCTGTTCCGGGAGTCAGAAATCAATTTACAACAACTTGGCTTGTCTTATACTACTGCTGCACATTCCCTTGTTAAGGTGGAATTCATACAAATTACATGAGTTCTCCTCTACCCCACACTGTGGCCTTTCTGTCCAGGGCACCCCACTGTAATACGTCTTCCACAATAAGGTGCAACATCATTCTTATTAAGACAGTGAGCAAAAGTTTTGGCTAAAGAACCTATAGGAAGCTGGGCGGCAGTGGCGCATGCCTTTAATCCCAGCACTCGGGAGGCAGAGCCAGGTGGATCTCTGTGAGTTCAAGGCCAGCCTGGTCTACAGAGCTAGTCCAGGACAGGAACCAAAACTACACAGAGAAACCCTGTCTCGAAAAAAAAAAAAAAAAAAAAAAAAAAAAGAAAAAAGAAAAAGGAAAAGAACATATGGGGAAATAGAGTCAACTTGTAAAAACTGTGTTACATTTGAAATCCCAATGGCTTCACAATGGCTTCACTGGATAAAGCATTTTAATTGAGAAATTAGCTCAATCTGTTTTTGACTTTGAAGATCCTACATTAAAAAAAATAGACTTACAATTGTTTTTCAGAATATATGCCAGATTTTTCAATTTGGTCAATTGCTTAATGAAAAGTAATTGTGATGATAATCCATTTCCTACCTTAACTTAAAGAAACATTCATTATTAATCATTAGGGAAATATAAATCAAAATGTGGATGCTAGCTGTTACATCTTCAATAAGCAACCTATAATCTGTAAAACCAGAGTTAGATATAGAGTGTGGGACTGGGGGGGGAGGGTCTCCATGTGGTGGGGGGTGAGGGGCTGGAATGGGAGGATCAAACAGGAAGAGGGAGGGAAAAGGGCATAACAGAGGGAATACAGGGAGGGACAGCTAACACTGAGGTCACTTTGGGACTCATATAGAAACCTAATACAACATAAGCTTCTTAAAAATATATACGTATATGCAAGAAATCTAAATGGAATCACCAAATAAAGGGGGAGACAAAACCCTAACTAGACATCTCTCGCCACCAAATGAACTATCCAGTGCCAGGAATGGGTTACATCTAATCAAATTGTTGGGCAAAGGGGCCCTCTGGAAACTGCCAAACAACTCAGGCTATTGTCAAGGCTATTGGTTGGTCTCCACAAACTAATAGTAAGCCCCCACTGCAAAAGACATCTACATAACTCACTGAACACAGAAAAGTCAAATTGGTATCTACCAATAGCCTTCACCCCTACTAACTAGTGTTCTTGATACTGGAAGGTACTCTGCACACTACCAGAGGAGAAAGTGAAACATTAATCCATATAAAAACCCCACAGTCTGCAGGGGTGACCTGCCTATGAGATACGCTAGTGCAATAGTGGTACAAAGGCTGTGGGAGTCAGCTTCCTCCTGCAACAAATGGGAACAAATACAGAGACCATCATAGGACAACGTGCAGACAGTGAGAGACCTTGGAACACTCAGTCCTAAATGGGATTTCCCCACCAATCTTTCCCATCAGGGCTCAGGGAACCTTCTAGAAGAGTAGGTAGAAAGATTTTAAGAGCCAGGAGAGTTGGAAGAAACCAAGTAAACCAGGCTTTCCAGATATAACAGCACTGGCATACATATGAATTCACAGAGACTGTGACATTATGCACAGGGGCCTGCTCAGGTCTAGGCCAGATGGGGTCCCGGCACTGACAGGAAAAGTAGACACAAGCCTCCATCCCCAACTCAGAAGCTATTTCCAATTGATAATGGCCTTCTAAATAAAAATTAGCTTTCTCCAATGGAGTCTCACAGACAATAGAAACCACACTTAAGAGCAGGCCCCAGGCCCAGCATAGATGGCCAACACAACATGAATTCAAAGGCATTTTTGGAGGTCCTTTATCTCATAATGATTTGTATGGACATTTTTTTTCCTTCCTTTAAATCTACATATCTTTTGCTTATACATTATAGTTTCTTATTTCTAATGTATGTATGAATGTGTATGTCTCAGTATTTATATGTGTTACTTGTGATTTTTCTTTGGATTTTTTTCCTGTCAGTTTCTTTGTTATTTCATATTCTGGTCTGTTTGTCTTTATCTGATATTATTCTTTAGACGCCTGTTCATTTTCTTTTTCTTTTTTTTTTTCAAAATGATTTCTCTATGTAGCCTTGGAGCCTATCCTAGAACTCGCTCTGTAGACCAGGTTGGCCTTGAATCACAGAAATCCGCCTGCCTCTGCCTCCTGAATGCTGGGATGAAAGATGTGCACCACCACTGCCTGGCACCTGTTCATTTTCTAACGAGACAGAGAAAGGGTGTAGATTTGGGTGGGTGGGGAAGTAGGGAGGACCTGGGAATGGAATACATAATCAGATTATATTGTAGGAAAGAATCTATCTTCATTTAAAAATTAAAAATGAATTAAAAAATGTCTGTGTGGTAAATAAAATGGAAGTAGAGTTAAGAAGATACATGCTGAACAATTACAGTGATTATAGAATAGCGTCAGTGTTTTTAAATGGGAAACAGACATTTTGTTCCTACTGGGAAATTTGCATACAACACAGCAGACATCACTGAGAGCTACTTAAATTCTGGTGAGAATACCATAAATAAACTTGAAAATTACGAGAACAGAGAATATACACAGTTTTTCAAAATTCGTTGAGAGAGTGTATAAAGAGTAACACTTGAAGACCAATGGCAAGTAAAACAGGATGTAGGAGGAAGGTGGGGGACAATGAGATAGTCCATCCACGTCATGGTCACGGCCTCAAAGTGACACCACTCATTCCAAGGTTTTCTCTGGATACATTCACTTCTCCGTGTGTAGATACAGAATGAGAAGGGACTCGGCGCAAGAGAGTTGATACTGTCTACAAGAGAGCAATTGCAATGCTATTTGGAGGGTTCTAAGCTAAAGAGGGACGCCATGGAAGAATAGAGACTGCGAGGGACAGTGTAAACCACATGGATGAACAAGGCGTTTCAGGTCTCACAGAAGACGGTGAAGAAATTTTGAGAGCTACAGAGAAAAATTTGGAAATTTTAGTGATTAGTGCTAAGAAAGGGGGATGCTTATGTCAGTCCTGGTGTCACAGGCTAGGATCCCAGGCCCTCAGAGGCTGAAGTAGGAGGGTCACGAGCACAATTCAAGGTTAACCAAGGCCACAGAGTAAGTTCAGGGGCAGTCTGAGCACTCAATGAGACCATGTCTAAAAATAAGTTAAAAGGGAGCTGGAGATCAATGTAGCTCAGCAAGGCTCTAGGTTCAATCCACAGTGATTCCTAAAACAAAATTAGAATGTTGGACACTAGACTTAAGATGACACAGTATTATGAATTCAAGGTCTAGGGTCTGCTCAAAGCTGAAAATAAGTAAAGTTGGTTGCTGAACTAGCTCAGGAGAAAAGGAGGGCAAGATGCTGGGTGACCTTGATGAAAGCCCATTCTGAAAACCCTGAGTTTCTGTAAAATCACAAAAGGATAAAGAGCACAGGGGGGTCAGTTCTGGTGCTATCACAAAGACATCCAGAAGTAGGACAAAGGTTGTTTAATATAAATATCTGAACTAAGAGTGATGATGTAAGGAATCTGACTTGAACTTCCCTCACTTGACTTAAGAGCCTCATGAAAAAAAAAAAAAAAGAACAGCTGCTATGACATCACACAGAGAAGTTCTTGGGAACATGGCTGACCAACAGATAGATTGTCCATTCACATCAGTGGTTTGAAAAGTAGGAAGGAAGCTCTGGAGGAATAATATACAAGGTGGGAAAGTCATAGTGGAGAGAGCACACCGCCCCTATAGAGGACCTGTGGTTGGCTGCCAGCGCACACATGACAGACCACAACTGCCTGCAACGGCGGTTATAGGAGACCCAATGCCCTCCTCTGGCTTCCACAGGCTCCAGTACACAGGTAGTGCAAATAAACTCACCCAGGCTCATGCACATACACAGAAATTAAAAACAAATCTTCAAAGTTGGAAGACACAGATGGAGAGATGATAAGTTAGGGTAAGGATCAACGAAACAAAATGTTGACATAAGGAAACCTAATGCTTTATATGCTAATTAAAAATAAAAATGTGTGAATTCCAAAAGAACATTTCAAACTTTAACACTAATGAAAAATAGTAATCATCTTATTATTCAGTATGGTTTTTGCCTAATGAAAATGCTGTTAATATGGAATTTAGAAGAACTAAAGACATAATTGAAGATAATAAAAGAAGTAACTGATGTAAATTTCATGTTATAGTCAAAAAGCAAAAATAATTAATAGCAAACATTTTTGATACTACAATTAATTTTTGGAGTGCTGGGTGTGGACCCCAGGGCCTTGACTAGGCAAGTGCTCTACATGTGAGCTAGATCCTTGAGACCTAGTTTTTGATGGTCTCACTGTATAGCACAGGGTGGCGTGAAATTCTAGAGCCTCCTGCCTCAACCCTCTGCATGCTGAGATTACCACCATACTTACCCAATAGTAGAAAAAAATCAATAAAAATGTGTTTATGTTTAGTCTGCTAAAGATGCAATCAATCTCTTTTGGGTAGTTTGCTGACTCAAAATTTCTAATCTGGAATAGTATAATAATAATAATAATAATAATAATAATAATAATAATAATAATAGTCTCTTATTTAAAAGTAGATACTCAATGAGAGGTATTTCACCTCTTCAAAATTTATATTTTAGATTTTCTTTTTAAGTGAAGCCTTTTAAACACATCAAAAACTATAAAAATTAAACTTTAGGACCACTTAGGAAGGATTAATGACACTGGCCCATGGGCTCTTTTTTCTGTTTGCCTTAGAGACACACATTGTTGACTTCAGGAATTAACATGTGGACTGCCCTTTACAGATCACTTTACTGTCCTTCACCCTGGTGCTTATCCGGCTGCCTCTCCTCATCAATAAGGTCTTAGCCTGACCATGCACCCCTCTCTAAGGGCTTCCTGATCCACAACATCTTGGTTAGCATCCTTCCCATGGGATCACAGAGGGCCTTGTTCATCTCTTCTCCATGTTCAGGTGATGGCGCTGTTTTTGCTTGTCTTTAAATCCTAGTAAACCACGAGATCAGGAGCTGGTTATCTTTTCACTAAGGTTTCTGTCTTAGAGACAGAACTAATCATTCCTCATAGATTTCCTGAAAGTACTTAGAACATTAACACTCACTATACTTTAATATAGCCACATTGTCTTATTATTTTCTTAAAAAAAAAAAAAAAAATAAAAACCCCAGAAAAAAAAAAAAAAAAAAAAAACAAGGCCAATAGACTCCACTATTCACCAATCAGGTTCCAGCATATATCTTGAAAAATTGATAGTGAGTAAAGTTTTGTTTAAAAAGTAGCATCCAAACTCTCTTCTCTAGTAAAATCTATTTTAAAGAGTTCCTTGTATTATTTTTTATTTGTGTCTGGTGTGTGTGTGTGTGTGTGTGTGTGCACCAGTGGAGGCCAGAAGAGGGCACTGGATCCGCTGGCACTGGAGTTGCAGGCAGATGGGAGCCACCTAATACTGGTGCTGGGAACTGAACTCTGGTCTTCCGGTAGAGCAGCAGGCTCTCTGAACTGTTGAGTCATCTCTCCAGCCCCACGTCCAAATTACTTACCTTGGCAAACACATTTTATCATGTGTTCTCTCCCCATTCTTAATATGAGTCTAAATTTAGTTAAGTGCACTTATCGGTACTAATAGTGCTGACTTAGGCCCATAACTATCATGAGTGCTATTTGGATGAACAGGAAATGTGGATTTTGTAAGGCCTCCTGACATTTTAACATTCCTTTATCACCCTTCCTCCTCCTGGGTCTTT